>ML834019.1:0-16334 GCA_009831015.1 Picea engelmannii | reverse complement strand
GGAAGCTCAGGATGGAATATATGTTGGTGGACAGAGATCAGTGGATCGTGGTGGAATATATAGGTACTGCACTTACATGAACTTCAACAGATGACTGGAAAAAGTTGGATCGAAAGGCGAAGAGCATAATCCGACTGTGTCTCTCAGATTCAATATTATTGAATGTGTCAGATGAATCTACAACCAAATATTTATGGGATAAGTTGGGGAGGTTGTATCAGTCCAAGTCCTTGGTAAATAAACTATTCCGGAGAAAGGAGTTGTATAACCTGAGGATGAGAGATGGAGACTCAGTGGCAGAGCATTTGAACGCCTTCAACACTTTGCTAAGTCAATTAGTATCTATTGAGATTAAAATTTCAGATGAAGATAAGTGTATCAGTTTAATTTTCTCTTTACCAGACTCGTGGGATAGTCTGGTTGTGGACATAGGGAGTAATACAACTTCCTTGAAGTTTGATGAAGTGGTCTCATCCTTGTTGTTGGAGGAAATGAGACAGAAGAACATGGAAGGATAAAGCACATATGCATTATTTGCAAGAGGAAGCTCCCAGGAAATAAATAGATATAAGTCCTCAAGTGGGAGATCTAAGTCAAAGGGAAGATCTAAGTCTCTCAAAATTTTTGTAAAGGTATATTAGAGATGTGGAAAACAAGGGCACTACAAGAAACAGTGTAAATCCAAAGTTGAGAAAAAGAAGGGATCTGAAGAATCTCCTTCTACAGAAGAAAAAACCTCCAAGGAAGAAGGAGTGGATGTGTACTTGGATTCTTCAAGCACAAATGAAGATCATGAGGCATGGTTGGTTGACTCAGGTGCATCCTTTCATATGACTCCCCATAGGGAGTGGTTATGTGAATATGAAAGGTATGATGGAGGTAATGTTTTCCTAGGTGATGACTCAACAACTAGAATCAAAGGTCAAGGAAAAGTCAAGTTGAGGATCATATATGGAAGGATTAGAACACTACTCGGTGTTATGCACATCCCAGGATTGGCCATAAATTTGATTTCTGTAAATAAAATGGACGATGCAGGGGTAAAAAAATTATTTTAAAAGGAAACCTGCAAGATGGTTTGAGGAGCAACGGTGTTGCTAAAGGGAGTTCAGTTTGGAATTCTGTATAAGCTACAAGGAAGCACTATTAGTGATGGGTGTAATGGTTACATTGTTCTTGATATTGGAGTTGAAGAAGAAATAACTCCTATAGTCTCCGGAGAAAAGGTTATGTTGTGGCATCAAATACTGGGGCATATCAGAGAGAAAGGTCTTTGACTACTACACGGTAAAGGTATGTCTACCTACTCTCTGGATTTTGATTTCTATGAACATTTTGTATATGGGAAGTAGAGTCAGGTAAGATTCCCCTCTGGTGCAATGAGGGCAGAAGGAATTTTACAACTATTTGATAGTGATGTGTTTGGACCTTTGTCGGTTCGATCATTGGGAAAATCTGTGTAATATGTCTCATTTATAGACGACTTCTTGAGGAATACTGGGATATATTTCCTTAGGAATAAATATGAAGTATTTGATAGGCTTAAAGAGTTTAAGGCTCTTGTTGAGAATCAAACAAATAAAATAATTAAGCTGTTGAGGACAGATAATGGAGGAGAGTTCCGCGGGAACAAATTTGAAGAATTATGTAAGAAGTGCGTTATAGAAAGTCAGAAGACTACTCCATATACACGTCAACAGAATGGAGTTGCATAAAGGATGAAAAGGACGCCGATGGAAAAAAAAAGGTGCATGCTCAGTGGTGTTAGGTTAGGGAAATAATTCTAGGCGGAGGCAGTGGGTACTGCATGTTACCTGGTCAACAGATCACCCGCATAAGTGTTGGACGACAAGACTCCACAAGAGGTATGGACTGGTAAGAAACCTTCTCTCACACATCTCAAGGTATTTGGATGTGAGGCCTATGTTCATGTTCCAAAGGAAAACATGAGTAAGCTAGATAAGAAGGATGAAAAGTGTATCTTTATTGGGTATAAATATGGTCTAAAAAGTTATATGCTTTGGAACCTAGAAACTAAGAAGGTTATGTATAGTCGAGATGTGTTATTTAGATAAATTAAGGATGTTGTTAAACAAGAAGTCATACCAAGTAAGGAAGAACCAAAGAAAATAGATTTTGATTTAAAGGATGATGAATCAAACTCTACAAAAGAGCATGAATCAGAAGAAGATCCTCATACTCCAATATTGAGGATATCAGTTCGAAAAAGAAGACTACCAGAATGGTATACTCCATCTAATTTTCATTCAAAACTTTCTTTGTATATTATTGATGATGATCCTATAACTCTCTGGGAGGCAGTGGATTTAGAGGATGGAAAGCTTTGGAAAAATGCCATGGATGAAGAAATGGCAGCCTTGGATAAGAATGAGGCTTGGGATCTAGTGGAGTTTCCAACTAGAAGAAACCYCATTGGCATCAAATGTGTATTTAAAAAGAATCTGAATGTAGAAGGAAAAGTGGAGAAATACAAAGCTCAGTTAGTAGTAAAGGGTTATTCCCAAGTTGAGAGAATTGATTTTGGTGATATTTTTTCTCATGTTTCCAAGTTAAYGTCTATAAGATTTTTGTTATCTTTTGTTGCTGCATTTTATTTTGAAGTAGAACAAATTGATGTGAAGACAACATTCCTACATGGGGATCTGGAAGAAGAAATATATATGAAGCAACGAGAAGGATTTGTTGTGGAGGGAAAGAAGGAGATGGTATGCAAGATGAAAAAGTACCTGTATGGTTTAAAAAAATCACCAAGGATGTGGTATAAAAAATTTGATACTTATATGTTGGGACTTGGCTTCACAAGAAGCAAAGAGGATCATTGTGTGTATTTTAAATTAATTGGTGATCATTTGATTTATTTGGTCTTGTATGTGGATGACATGTTGCTGATAGGAAAAAACAAGGAGATTATCCAAGATGTGAAAACTTAGTTGTCTTCTAAATTTGAAATGAAGGATCTTGGTGCTTCAAATTTCATTTTGGGCATGACAATTAAAAGAGATCAGAAAAAGAGGAAACTATGGTTAAATCGGAGAATATATATCGAGACAATATTGTAGAGGTTTAGTATGCAAGAATATAAATTGGTCAAGGTCCCTATTGGTGTTGGTGTAAAGTTATATGTGGATAAGTGTCCCAAGACAAATGAAGAGGAGGAGGACATGTCTCGTGTTCCATATGTGAGTGCAGTTGGAAGTTTGGTGTATGCAATGGTCTATACTAGACCGAAGATTGCACATGCAGTGGGAGTTTTGAGTAGGTATATGTCAAAACCAGAGAAGGACCATTGGACAACAATAAAAATGGTTTTCATGTATTTGTGTGGCACTACTAGCTATGGATTGTGCTACCAAGGAAGAACAAAATTGGAAAGAGTGTTGGACATACATGGTTTTGTGGATGCAGATTGGACTGGAGATCTGGATCGTATGAGATCTACAAGAGGATATGTGTTTAACCTATTTGGAGGAGAAATCAGTTGGATGAGAAAAAAGACAGGTTGTAGTCACACTTTCAACTACAGAAGTTGAATACACAACAACCACTCATGCAAGTAAGGAAGCAGTATGGTTACAAATATTTTGTTCAAGTAATGGGTTTGTACATCAAGTTGTAAGGATAGGTTGTGACAATCAGTGTGCAATTTTTCTGGCAAATAATCTGTCTTATCATTTAAAGACAAGACATATTGATATTCAATATCACTTTGTAAGAGACATGGTTGAAGAAACAAAAGTGTTGCTAATGAAGGTGGACACTTTGAGGAATGTTGCATATTCATTAACAAAATTTGTGAGCACTGAGAAGTTATCTTGGTGTAGAGGATCCATGGGCATTTCTACCTTGGATTGTTAACTATGTAACTTTGTAACCCCCTGTATGCAAAGAAAACAACAAGTGGGAGAATGTTGGGTGTGTGTTATATTCTTTACATGACTAGATGCAATGTCTACCACGTTGTATTAGGTGCACAGGGAAGTTCAGGGGCAGTGCCCCCAAGAAATTGTTTTTCCTCAAGAAACATGTTGCACTTTTGGCTCATTTTTTCTTGTCGCCTCGATTTTCATGTTCATTGTTAGGCGATTTTTCGGCACACAATTTTTGCCAATGGTTTTCTATTTTCAGTTAAGTAATTAGGGTTGTTAACTAATCCAGGTCATTGTGTTAGGGTTTTGGATGTCGTTGGCTCCTATATGTATATTGTATTGTAAACAATGTATCACTATGAATGAATATAGAATATGCTGGTTTTCCCAGTTTGGGTTTCCAGGGGAAAAATCTTTGTGTAATGTGTGTATTTTCCATTGTATCTTTTCTGTTCTTTTATTGAAAATTTGTTTGCAGTAAAATATTTTACAAGGTTAAAATCTACAATTAGGCTATTACAAAACATTAACCCCCTCTAATTTTCCAGTCCCAATTGTTCTACTCTGGTATGGTACAAAATAAAATAACATAGATTGGAACCCCTTCTCCTCCTAGTGGCCCGTTATTTAACATAGGTCAATAACCATCTAGGGGTAGGTTTTTGACTTCCTCAACCCTAAATTGTGATAGGGTTTTGTACCTTCTAGAATATTGTTTAAATTGCATACGTGGTAGCCCCATATGCATGAGTAATGGGGGTTTATGTGGCATCGTCCCAAACTATGGTGGTCAATAGAGGAGGTCAACTTGCGGGAGGCATAAATTTTTCATACGAGCTTTGATCGACGTGATTTTTTCACCATTGGAAAGGTCTCGATGTGTAGAATAGTGTCACAGGATCCAAGCTATGCTAGAAAAGTTTTAACCCAAAAACATGTCATTTGATGTCTCAAAATGGCCCCAAAAGGTTCCAGACCCCAAGTTTCCAAACTGGGACCTGCCACTAAAATGACCCTGCAAGTTGATTCCTCCATGTTTTTCCTCTATGAAAGTATTGAGACAGATGAAAAATAATATAATGATCTAATCCAGATCATACCTCCATATTTAGGGAGGATTTTAGTCCCCAAAATATTTACTGAATGAAGTGAGGAAACTTCTCCTCTACCTTCTCCCTGGAGTACCACTTTGATTTTCCTAGAATTTTTCCTTTCAACCCATTCTGCCAAAGGTCATGTTTCCCATATCTTATAATTATAGACCTCTTCTACAAAACAGTGTCCTTTGTTACTTCTTCCTGAGCATATGTTGATAAGTCCTCTATCGAAGGTTGGACCTGATCCTCCTCTTGATCCAACATGGAAGGCTCATAGAGTTTGAGATTCTCCACATTCACTACAGAGTAAATGTGCATGTATGGGGGTGGACTGAGTATGTGTGAATTATCTCTCACATTTTCTAATACCTCAAAAGGACCATACTGCAGTGCCTTGATATTCTTACCAGGACCCTGTATCCTTTCCTTATTCAATTGTAACCATACTTTGTCTCCCACTCTAAATGTTCTCTTTGTTATGTGTTGGTCATGTCTAGCCTTGTATTTTTCCCATGACTTCTTCATTGTCTCGTGTACTTGCAAATTGATATTTCTAAACTTCTTCATTGTCTACTAATGCATCTCTTGTGAGGTCCTCCCTCGCTCCTCCTTGTTGTCCATATACAACATCTAAGCGTGAAGGTGGAAAATACTCAAAGAAAATTTCAAAAGGTGACTTACCAATAGAAGTGTGGACTGCTCTTCTATAATATTGTTGTATATAGATCATATTTTCATCCCAAGTCTTCGGATGCTTTTGATTATAACCCCTCAAAAGTTGCACCAAAGTCTTGTTGACTACTTTTGTCTTCCCATGTGTCTATGGATGGAATGTTGTAGACCTATTAAACTTAGTGTCCATATTCTCCCATAATGTAGTCTAAAATGCACTAAGAAATATGGTATCCCTGTCTGAGATGATGCTCCTTGGTATCGCAAAGTGCACCCAGACATGTTCAAAGAACTTGTTTTTTGTTTCTTGTTCACTGATTGGTCTTTTTATAAGGCATGAGAATGCACATTTTTCTAAACCTGACAACTACCACAAATAGATAGTCATGTCCCTTTCTGGTTGTTGGTAAACCTCCCACAAAGACCATGGAAATAATTTCCCAAGGTTGAGTAGGTACAATTAAGGGATGGTATAGACCTTGCTTCATGTCACTGGGCTTGCTAGTAAAATAAAGTATACATCCTCTCATATATTGTTCTACATCTTATTATAGTCTGGTCTAGTACATATACCTTAATAAATTGGTAATTATCTTCCCAACACCAAAATGTCCTGCAACCTTGGAGGTGTGAGCCTCTTAGATAAGTTGTAGTCATTCACCTTTAGGGACACAAAGTTTGTCAAGATTGTAGAGTATGCTATTCTAGAAATGATAGTCATCCTTGTTATCACCTTCTTCTATATGAATTTGGCCTTGTATCTATTGAAACCAATCCTTGAAGTCCTCATATTTTGTGTATGTATCTTTGTATGCACCATGGGTAAAAGGATCCACGTGCATCAGAGTTACCAATGTTGTAATATTGGATGTGGGTGGTCGTGAAAGCATGTCTTAGAAATTATAAATTGTTGTAAAAACCCCATCAAATTGTAATATCTAGTTTGTTGTAGCTTGCTTTGGGCCTATAAATACTATTGTGGCTGGTGATCCATGTGGATGATGGTATCCTTTCCCATAAGATAATGCTTCCACTTTTTGAAAAATTGTAACAAGGCATAGAGATCATTTTCATAGATAGGGTAGTTGAGAACTTCCCCATGAAATACTTTGGAATGATAACATACATGCCTTCCTCCCTGCATTAGGATTGCTCCTATGGCATACCCACATGCATATGTCTCCACTTAGAAAGTATTATATAAATATGGTAGTGTGATCAATAGTGCTTGACTGATATTTGTTTTCATCTCATCAAAGGCCTTATGTTGATTCTTCCCCCACTAGAAACACTTACCACTGGTTGTTATGACATGGAGTGGTGCAGTTACCACTAAAACTAAATCTATGAACTTGAAAAAGTATTCTGCTACCAAAAACAAACTCCTAACTTCAGTGACAATTGTACGAACTAGCCATTTCATGATGGCCTTCATCTTTGCAGGATCTATCTTGAGCTCCCCTCCATCGATCACATACCCCAAATACACCAAATAATGCTGAGAAAACTCACATTTATTGAGATTAGCCAGTAGTTGATACTTTTCCAAAGTCTTTAATACCATGGGATCTTCACCTTGTTGATGAATATTTTATCACGTTCATTCATAAACGGGGTTTTAAAATTGTCAAAAATAGGGTCAATATATTATAGCTATTGGCGGGGGGTGATGCAGTATATAAGGGGGTTATAAGTGTTGGAGGGGTTAAAAAGTGGAAATTGGTAAACAAATATGGGATATCTAGTAAAAATAGGGGTATTTTATTGGAAATATGTATTGGAAGGGGGTTTCAACCAAAATATTTTGGGAGGTATTTTTCAGAATCTAGTGAAATTAGGGGTATTATTTAATATCCCATGATCACAAGTGATATGTCATAGGTTCACTAAGTGGAGACCATGTGTCTAACACTTGCATAAGATGTGAGATGTGATCCTCCCAAGTAGCATTAAAAACCAATATATCATCTAAATAAACAATAACAATTGAATCTAGAGAAGGAAGTAAAATATAATTAATTAGTCTTGTAATTGTATCTGGTGTATTGCATAAATTGAATGGCATAACCAACCACTCATACAAGCCTTGCCTTGTCTTGAAGGCAATATTCTAGGTATCTTCTTCTTTGAATCGTACCTAGTGATATCTTGATTTCAAATCCATCTTAGTGAAGTACTTGGCATGTTGGAGTTGGTCCAATAGATCATCAATCCTTGTAAGAGGGTATCGATTCTTCAGTGTAATATTGTTCAATGTCCTATAATCAATACACATTCTCCAAGTCTCATCCTTCTTGGGTACAATTATGATGGGTGAACCACAAGGTGAGGTACTTGGTTGAATCACACCCTATTCCAACAACTTCTTCTTCACTTCATTCGCTTCTAGAACATTGTCTATAAAACCCAGTATTCGACAATGGAGAGTCTTGCAATAACTATATTCCGTGCTCCACATCCCTCTTGGGTGGTATCCCTTTAGGCTCCTTTAAAAATCCTCCATATTATTGTAGAAACTCCTCCAAATGATGTTTCCTCTCTTTAGTACACCCCTCTAGGGATAACTTCACTCTCATTGACTCATCATGAGATTGATTTTCTCTTGAGAAAAGAAAAACACATTTGTTACTATAACTAATCAACTTCTTGTCTTGGTTGGAACTTACTGGTGAGATATTTGACTTGACTTTATGCGTGTTGATGATCTAGGACTTACCATTCTTGATCAGTCGGTACTCGTTGGATCTCTGCATGAATATTTCATCCCTCACATACATGTAGGTGCTTCCAAACAATACTCCACATACATCAAGGGGTACTACATCCAATTCCACTTCATCAATAAAATCAACACTTATAGAAAATTCAATCTTACACTGTTTTGTTACCTTTATCTATGCATCCTTGTTTACCAAATCCAATGGATAAGGGATAGGATGATGACGAACCTCCAATCCAAGATTGTTGACCTATTTTGATTCTATGATATTAGCATGTGAACTAGAGTCAAATGGAGAATTTATCTTGGTCTTCTTGACCTGAATCTAAATGTGAAAGAGATTGGTCATATACTTCTCTTCTTGGTGATGAAGGATACTCAAATTCACCTCCTTATGCATAGATGTGAACACAATATTTTCATCCATATCTGAGCTACTTTCAACCTGATTGCTTGAATATGTGGCTAAAAGATTCTTTTTATTTCTGTCTTTCTTGTGGTTCTTTGGGTTAAACTCTGGATGTAGTTTCTAACATTTTTCCTCGATGTGGCCATCAATGTTGCAATGATTTCAATGGTTGGTAGGATATTTTCATTTATGTGTAGTGGTTATTTTATTCTTATATTTTCGCCCTTTTCACTTCTTCTTCCCCTCCTTGGAAGCTGATTGTGTCTCTTTCTACTTCGAACCACTTGGTTTCCCCTTCTTTTGGCATGTGTTTTGCAGGTACTACACCTATAAACATGCCTGATTCATTTTCCTTGACTTGAATAGAATCACCTACTTTCGTAGATGAGTATGTAAACCCCCCAAATAATTTAGGAGTACATCTAGGTGCTTTGGAGATATACCCATCATGATGGCCATCTTTCTAAACTTAGTTGTGTACTCATGTACACTCTACCCCTGCATCTGCCTGAAGTAGTGCCACAGGATCCATTGGTCCTCTACATACATGATAGAGTAGAATTGGGACATAATGATGTTTTTGATGTCCCTCTAACTTCAATCTAGAAAATTAAATCTTTTTCATGTACCTGGTTATGTTATATTGAGAAGAAACAAGAATATCATAGAAATTACCAATAGAAAAATATAATATAGAGAATAACACACCGAAATGATACCTTTATTGAAATGGGAGAAACGTTCACTTTCCTCTTTGAAGGCGAAACCTCCAATAGAGCAGCTCTCTATTACAATAATTATCAAGAAAATGACTTATCATTCCCCTGACTCCTATTTATACTAAATCTATGTACCAAAAGAATAATCTAGAGGAATATCTTTCTAGAAGTGGAAGCTTCTATTAGGTCTTCTTAAATTTGACCTATTCACCTTATTAACTAGGCCTTATTAATTAATATCGACCTTTATTACATGGAAAATACATATTCTACCTATGTGAGGGGCTAGGGAGGTCAGATCCCTAACATACCCTCCCCCTTAAAAACAACCTTGTTCTAAAGGATTGAGATGAGGAAATTGTTTTACAGAATGGTAGTCGGCTTCTAGGTGGCATCGTTTGGCTGTGTGTCCTTCCATTGAACTAAAAATTCCTTGATGGTGTGTTGGTGGAGACGATGCTCACGTTGGTCCAAGAGTGTTTGCGGGCGCAACCAAATGGAACCTTCTTCATCCAACTCAGGTAGACTTATCTGAGGCTGGCACATAGTTCCAAGCACTTTCTTTAAGTAGGAAACATGAAAAACATGATGGATCTTAGAGTGACTTAGAAACTCTAACCGGTAAGACACTGGCCCCACTCTCTTGAGAATATGATAAGGGACATAAAATTTGGGGGAAAGTTTCTAACATTTATAGGATTTGAGTGAAGTCTTCTTATAAGGTTGTAGACGAAGAAACACCTGGTCTCCTTCAGCAAATTCACGTTCATAACGACCCTGATCTGCTTGTTGATTTATGCAATTTTGAGCCATTACCAAATTTTATTTGTGTGTACGGCGAATGGCCATGCATACTATAAGTGTTTGATCCACATTTTGAACCTTGGAGACACCATGTATGTATGATAGGACTAACGATGGATTTTTTCCATAGACTTCTTCAAAGGGATTCATGCAAGTGGCGGTGTGGTAAGAGGTGTTGTACCATCATTTAGTGAGGGGTAGCCATTAAACCCATTGATTTTGTTTGTAGGATGCAAAACACCTCAAATAGATTTCCAAACAATTTTTGACTGCTTTAGTTTTCCCATCATTCTAAGGATGATATGTTGTGCTGAGATGGAATTGGGTTCCTTGGAGTCCAAACTATTCTTTCTAGAAAGTGTTCGTAAAGGTTGGATCATGGTAAAAAACAATAGAATGAGGCATGCCATGGAGTTTGAAGATATTATCCACAAAAATTTGAGCCATGGTGGATGCTATGAACGGGTTTTGAAGAGAACATAAATGAGCATATTTGGAAAGAGGATCCACTACTACCATGATTACTAACTTATTTCCTGATTTAGGTAAGCCAACAATGAAGTCCATAGAAATATCTATCGAAATAGTAGGTGGCATCAGAAGTGGTTGAAGTGTGCCCAGAGATTTGATTGTCTCACCCTTATTGCATTGTCAGGTATCACATTCAGCCATAAAGGTGTGGATATCCTTTTTCATACCATCCTAGAAAAAAAAATGTTTGACTCGTTCATAGGTTTTGGTAAAACCAGAATTCCTAGTTGTGGGTGAAGCATGAAACTCAGAGAGCACGATGAATTTAAGGTTCGATTTTTTTCTTAAATATAGGAAACCCTTATAACGAAACTTGTCATGGTTCCATGAGTACCCTAGAGAAGATTGAGGATCCTACTATAGTGTTTGGATCAGCCTGGAAAGTTTGGGGTCTTGCAACCATTCCTCACGAACCTCCTGAAGCCAATCTATGAAAATGAATGTGAGGGAAACAATGAACCCATCTTCTTCATATTTCCTTGAAAGTGCATCAACCACCACATTTTCTTTTCCTTTTTTGTAGAGTATCTCATAATTATATGAAAACAACTTGGTTACCCATTTTTGTTGCTCCAAGGAAGAAATTCATTGTTAAAGAAAACACTTGAGGATTTGATGGTCATTTTTACTTTGGAAGCATTGCCCCAAGAGATAAGGATGTCATATATCCACAACATGCAAAATAGCCAACATTTCCTTTTCATAGGTGGATTGRCCCAAATGGTGCTTAATTTTTTTTTTTGTTGGTGAAATCCAAAGGTCAACCATCTTGTATGAGGACAACCTCAATTCCTTTCCCTAAGGTGTTTCATTCCAATACAAAGGTCTTGTTGAAGTCAGGGAGAGACAAAACAAGAGTAGTGCACATAGCCACTTTCAAATCTTGGAAGGAATGGTTGGATACAAGAGCCCAACTRAAAGCATTMTTTTTAAGGAGCACTATGAGGGGAGCTDCAATTTTTCTATAATTATGAACAAACTTGTGATAATATCCCATCAAACCTAGGAATCCATGMAAATGTTTAAGAGTTTTYKAGCGTGACCAATCCTGCATAGATTCAATTTTCTTTGGATCCACCCTAAMACCATCCTTTCTGACAATATGTCCTAGGTGATCAACTTGAAAGGCTCCAAAATCACATTTAGACTACTTAATAAAACGTTTGTGCTAAGATAGCAACTGCATAACTTGATCCACAAGGACAATATGGGCTTGCCAAGTTTTGTTATAGATGATAATATCATCAAAGTAAACCAAGACAAAATAACGGAGGAAAGGACGAAATAGATGATTCATGAGACTTTGAAAAGTGGAGGGAGAATTACAGAGTTAGAATGGAATAACCAAGAACTCATAGTGACCCTCATGAGTTTTGAATGCAGTCTTGGGAATGTATTCTTATTTCATACAAATCTAGTGGTGGTCAGAATGGATATCAAGTTTGGAAAAATACTGAGCACCACTCAATTCATCCAAAAGGTCAACAATGACAGGAATCATAATTTTTTCTTTAATTGTGAGTTTTTCGAGGGCACAAAAATCAGGACACATGCACCAAGTACCTTCTTTCTTGAGTACCATGACTACTCGAGAATAATAGGGGCTGGTATTGGGGCGGATGACACCGAAATCTAGAAATTCTTGAACAATATTCTCAATTTCATTCTTTTGGGTAAAGGGATGATGATAAGAGAGAATATTTGGGGGAATACTGTCTGAAACTACAGGAATGGAGTGATCATGGACACTGCGAGAAGGGGGAAGTCATTGGGGGTTTGAAACACAACTTGGCGTTGGGAGAGGATAGATTGAAGGTATGCATGGACAAAGGGTGTTTCAATCACCTGAATGGAATGAAGTTGGGAAATAATTCCATAATGACCTTTTCTAAGGATATTTTCCATTCGGTGGGAACTGATGATCTCTTGTGAACGTACGGTGATGCCCTGGAACTGGTGTTGTTGGCCCTTCGACTGGAATTGCATGGTTATTTTCGGGAAATCCATGGTGATAGGGACAAGAGTGCATAACCATTCAAAAACATGTACAATGTCATAACCTCCCATGTCAATAGAAAACATATGATATTTTAGGTGGTATTGACCAATTTGTAGGCATATATTTTCACAATGCAATCCACATTTCATGGAACCCCATTAGCAATTATGTTTTGGAAATTATTAAATGGACATACATAGAAATTGACTTCTTGGGAAATGCAGCAATGAATAAAATTATGGGTAATGCCACTGTCAACAAGAATGATGACTTATCGATGCTTAATGTAGGCAATTATCTTGAGGGTTTGGGGAGCAGAGAAACTAGTGAGTGCATTCAGGGAAATCATTGGTTCAACATCCTAGGGATCAGAGGGTGGATTAAGATCAGCAAGTGAGGGTAGCTCAGGTATAGGGGAAGCATATGCCTCTTCTACAGAAACATCCTCTGACATAGCCATACAAATATTTTGTTCCTTACACTTGTGCCCTGGAAAATACGTGTCATCACAATTATAAAAAAGACTCTTAAGTTGGCATTCAACCATTTTCCTCTGAGTCAATTTTTGGATTTTGAGGGGAGTATTAGGAGGGGTGGGAAGGTTGGTTTTATGGAAAGGAATATAGGGTGTTTTTTTAGTTTGTGATTAGAGTCATGAATTGTCTCACTCTCAATACTCGCGGTCGGGAGGTGAGGTAATTCAGGGCAGGTTATGGGCATGCGGGTGAAGGATTATGAATTTTAAGTTTGTTTGTATATATTTGATAAATTATATATTATATAAATTATATATTATATAAAAACCCATAATGTAGATGGCAACCCATATCCCCTCGCCTTTCCTTGTGATAGTCTCCTCCAATGCCCCTTTTAGAAAAAAATGTCCCATATTAAATAATATAAATTGAATCCAAATATCAAGATGAAACCATCACTTGAACTATAAGAACCATTTCTATTGTGCACAATCCTTGAAATTTGTTTTCTAATCCTCCTATAGGGCATACATTTCACTTGCAAACCATGTAACATCATTCAAAGCCACATGCACAGCCTCTAAGCCCCATGAATAATGTATTAGGGACTAAATCCTTAGTTCTTCATCCCTAATTCATGGCTTAGGCCCTAAGGATCATTCTTGTTGCGCTCAATATTTGAAGTTGGGCCTCTAATCCTCCTTGTAATTGCAATTCATGTGTCTCGTCATGACCAAGTAGCCTTAACAATGTTCCATGTACCCAAAAAAAACATGACAAAAATGACCTATTCATTGGATCCTTTGGCATGACTGGCCAATGTTCTATGATGCAACTGGCCTATTTCAAGATGGGAATTTGAATCATATATATGTCCATAAGATGCATGGGAAATTTATTCATTAATATGTTTTAAGGGAAAGGAAGACAATGGAGTAGACAACATGTCAAACAAAGGCACTCATTTTTTCGTTTGTTGAATTTGGTCACTTATAGGAGCTTTATAGGGATATAATCAAGAATCTCTTGAGGGCCTACGTCCAATCAAATGGTATGTTAAAATTAGGATCCATAATTCGTTGCATGTCCATCTCACAAGAATAAATGGCCTCCACTTAGAACCATGTCCTTGAGCATAGCATGGAAAAAATGACCTAGTAATTAGAGCCTTTGTCATGACAAATCCATACAAGCACAAATTGAAACAAAATCAATGTTGACCCAATTCACATGTCACTTATAAGCAGGGTCAAGTACATGATCAGGCGCACCTTATTTTTGGGTTTTGATAGAATAACCAAAGAATATTTGATGGTTGAATTCTTTGTTTGACTCATGTTTGAGTCCAGAAACCCTCCCATACCATCAATGCATGTGTGTTGTCCTAACATGTCATGAAATTTTAGTCCATACAAGAAAAAATTGAAAAACAATTCAACATTGTCCCCATTCACATTAATTATTCTATAGGCTTCTTGTTTGATTATCGAATTGTATGTGTGAGTCATGTTTGAGTCTGGAAACCCTCCCAATACTATCAATTCACATGTCATTTATATGTGTTGGTTTCAAGAACATGAGCATTTTAGAGGGAGAAATTACATAGTTGTTACCACAAAAGGGGAAAAGTTATCCAATTGTAAGAAATGATTTAACATTGAACCATGCACAGAAGAGAGTGTGATTAAATGATGTGTTTTAAGAAAATTCTAAAGTTGGAGGTAAGGAAATATCTAAAAGGTTTTCCCTAACATCATATTGTGAAATATTATATTGTGTATTTATCTGTAGCAAACTCTTCACTATTGCACCCACCACCTTAGATCGCCTAGTTTTAATAATAGGTCCAACAATTGATTCTTGGGTATATACACTTAGCACTTCATGATGGGATAGTAGGAAACATGCTTGGGTTGGCTATGATAGACAAATTTCTCATAGGCTCAAGAAAAATCTTAAATTTAGTTTTTTCCCTTGTATGCCCAACTTCACTTATGGGGTTCGGAATAACTATAGGAGATATACTTCCATCAACATCTAGAGGTTTATCTTGAAAATAATTCTTTATTACTTACTCAACAAGAGATGTTTCTTATTCCTTTGCATTGTGAACAACCACATACAACCCTTATTTGAAAATAATCACCCAAATCATTTGTAGAGAATCCCACCTCCTGCGACACCATAGATGTGGATTGTTATATGAAAATTTGTGCATATAAATATCTCCCATATGAACCACATGGAATATTGTTAAAAAGTGGCCCACATTGAAAAGGATGATTTCAATTATGTACTATTTGATAGGCATGAGCCTACATATTAGGATTAGGACTTTAACTTAGACCAACTAGGACTAGGAATACAACTTAGACTAGCCCCAAGTCCCCATAGCTTGGGACCCCATTTCATTTTATCTTTCATGGTTGATGCATAGGGATTTATGGAATCACACATGCAATATGTGATATAAAATGGTCATTTCAAATGCATTTGTAACATGAAGTATGGTTCTCATGGTTGTCCAAGGAATGCTCTAGGGTCAAACAACAAGGTACAAGATCATATAAATTTCCTTAGGGATGCATGGGCCATTCATCACAGTAATGTTTCTAGTGTTGATTAAACAATGAACGAAAAGAGGGATTTTTCATCACAACTATGACACACATACATTGTATATACAATGTAGAACCTGAAATAAAAATGAAGAAAGGTTGATGCAAACTTAAAACTTGTGTCAAGCTATTTGTGTACTTTGAAAGAAAAATAGGGTTTATGGTTTACATGATGAATTGATGATGGAAACAAGTGGGTGTGTGAGTCAAATTTTAGTCCAGAAACCCTCTCATAACATTAAGGCATGCAAATAGTTTATCCATGTAAAATTTTAGTGCATACAGAAACAGTTTGAAAAAATTTCAACGTTGGCCCCATTCACAGGTCACCATTTCCCATGTCTAGACCTAGTACAATGTGTGTTCATTGTTCCTTTTAAAATTCATTGACAGTACACATGTT
>ML834018.1:12669-50229 GCA_009831015.1 Picea engelmannii | reverse complement strand
GGGGTTTTATCCAGGGTCATGTTGACCAAAAATACCTGTGTCAAATTTATGCATGTTTAGAAGTGTAGATCAACATTTTAAAGTTCAAGATCTAGAGGTAGTGTTATGTGTTTTAAGTTATATTTCATGTGCTAACATTGAGAAAAGAAAACACTTGCAAGGGCACCTTAAAAGAGCACTTAACCTATAAAACATTGAGCAGAAAGTAACATGACTGTTTGCTTCCCTAAAACAGCAAAAGAAGACAGCCAAACAGTTGAAACTTAGAGCCATACTAAGATCAAGGACAGACCTTAGATGGCAGCCTCATAGGACCTCAGAATTTCAACAGATATGACTTTGCGAATTTATAAGCCCCAAATAAATGGTCAAGAATCCCCTAGTTGGTTACAAGTATTTAATGAAAGGCTAAAGTTTTTGTAACAAGAAAACTCTAAAAGCTCTAAATTAAGGAGAGGAGTTACGTAGCACAAGTATAAATATACCTCAAGGAGTCATTCACAAGTAACACACACACTCATTCATTGATTATCTATCTTGTGAACTTGTGATCTTTTTTCTAAGGTTGTGACGACATTTTATGAAGTAGAAAAGGAAGGTTGAAGGTGAAAGTATCGGAGTTGCAACAAAGCCTAGTTTCTAAGGTATACACAAGCTACATGTCAGAAGGACGTGGATGTATGCAGACTACAGTGGAGAAAACTGCGTATATACGTGAGAAGTAGAAGAGAAAGTCTTATATCTTTAAAAACGCTCATGAATGATTGAGTAAATGTTGGTACCAAGTCCTTGAAGTTTGAAGGAAGTCTACAGGTTAGGATCTTAGATTTTTAGGAGAGCTACAGAGGTATTGGTATGGTTTTCTACTTGTTTTGATGGTTAATTTTGGTCATGATATGGTGTATGATGGAGACATACTTAATATGGCTAGTTTGGTACTTGGATATGGACTATATCGTGGTTGCTTTGTTGAGTGAGGAACACTCTTATATGTGGTTCAACATATGACATGGTTCTTATAATTCATATCTTTGAGTTGATTTTACATGGTTGAGGCATATTCATGTTGTATGGTGGCATATGTATGAGAGACATGCATTGGTTCTTTAAGATACTTCATTGATGATATGGGACAAGTTTATACATGAATGATTCTATGGTATATGGTACAAGTTGTATTTATGGTTGATATTATGATTTATAATTTAGGCATGTTGTAGTTCACATGTTGGTACACAGTTGATTCATGTTATGGTACATGAACACAGGTTGGATACAATGACAGGTTGACAACTTACATTTTCATATGGCATTGGTAGTGATAGTGGTAGTGGAAGTTTGTATACACTTATATTTCCAAGTGATAGGACGAGGAAAGGATAGGTCCTTGTATCCACATTTCGGTTAGAGCCAGATAACTCAAGGGTTGTAGCCTCCTTCTGGTTGGAGCCATAGAGTTCAAGGATTTATATCTTCCTTCAGGTTAGAGCCTGGGAATAGGGGGTTGGATCCCCCTTCTAGTTGTAGCTAGAGAATTAGGAAGTTGGTGCTTCCAAAGAATCTATTATTTTGATATATAAGAAAATCATTATGTGTTTTTCTCCCATTTGGTTTTCCACGTAAATTTTGGTGTACTATGTATCTATTGTGATGTGATGTTGTTTATGATTATAATGTTGATGATATATTGAATGATCATGACAAACTGTTGAATATTGTTGAAGAATATATTGTGGTTAAAAGTAAAAAAAATCATCATTACTGATTTATCCCCCTTCTCAGTGATCCATCAATTGGTATCATAGAAGCTCCTTCAAGAACCAGGCTAACCACTAGAAGGAGATCACGGATTATGCTAAGATTTGGGTACCATAGTTTGATGGAGAGAACTATGCCTTGTAAAGAAGAAGAATGAAGATGTATATACAAGCACACAGATTCAATGTTTGGTAATCAATGGTAGAAGGATACAAAGCACCAACCACTCCCCCGACAAATAGGGAAGGAAAAAAACTTGAAGAAAATGATTCAAAGGATAGAAACATTATTGAAAATGGTTTCACTCTATCAATACATACCAAGATTATGCATTGTGAATCTGCAAAAGAAATGTGGGACAAATTGAAGAATATCTATGAAGGTGATGAGAAAGTTAAGGAAGTTAAACTTCATATTTTAAGACTCAAGTTCAAATAATAGAATATGAATGAAGATGAAAACATAACGAGTTGATGAAGTATTAAAAAATATCAAAGGTCTGGGAGATGAGATAAAGGAACTAGTTGTTGTTAAAAAGGTATTATGATCTCTACCAATGATATTTGATTCAAAGATTTCATCTCTAGAAGAAATAGTGGACCTAGCTACAATGACCATGGACAAGTTACATGGAATATTCACTGCCTATGATATGACGATAGATCAATATAATTCGGCCACAAAAGAAGAAACATTCAAAGCATCCAAGAAGACAAAGAAGAAAGATAAACATAATCCCAAGTTAGATTGTAGCTACAACGATGATTTAGAGGAAGATGAAGAGGTGGAAAACTTTGTAAGAAATTTGAATAGAGGAACCAACAAATACAATGGTATGCTTCCATTGAAATGTTTTAATTGTGATTGTAACACACCTGAACCCTAAATACCCTTTCTAGGGACCATGCATCAAATTTTTTCTCTTCAAATCATCTCTCCGAGGGTCAGGTATGACACGTGCCCTCATTAGGGGGTGACATGTTTCATGCTCTAATAGGCATAAGGGGTATGTGAATCGTCCATATCCTGCTGACACGTGGCACCTTAGTTGTGGGTCCACATCACCTTGGATGACATCAGGGAGCCAAATAATCCCCCGACATACAACCTTCTAACTTCCTTCAAATCTCATGGTTGATATCTATCCACATAGATCCATAGATCCACAACTCCTGTTACTTTGCGAATCCGGGCTTCGGATCTTACCAACTCCTCACATCGCGAATCCCCCGAAGAGACAAGTCTCTAAACTCTCTAATCTAGTGCCACATGTCCTCATCCTATCAAAATTTGAGATTCACTTCATCGTTCACGAATTCGTATGTTTTCACACTCTGAACACTCTTGGCCAAGTTCCTCCAGAGTACCAAGTCTCTGGACAATAGGATCTCCTGCCACGTGGCCTCTCATCCAATGGCTCTAGTCCAATGGGCGAATTTTGACAGGGAACAAGTGGGGGCCATGTGTCACTCCATGATGCATTCCCATTTGGTTGGGCAGTTAAGAGGGGTTCTCAATAGAGTCCTTATATTGATAGCTAAGAGGGATCCCAAAGGATCCTAGGATTAATGGTCTACGTCACTTCGTAAATTCGACATTCGAAATTCTATGTTGAACGTCAACGTTTGGAATTCTACATCCATATATCTTCACATTGATACCTCTGAACACCTAAAATTTTGGATAGTCATTGATCTGTGGACACATTTCCCTCTATTCTCAAGGATATAGATTAACTTCGCGACTTCGCCATTCGGGAGTTTTGGTGCTATACCACTCCTATTTTCCTGAACTGTATTTTCGTCGAAGTACTTAATGCTATCCTTCCTATCTCCGATCTAACGGATGAGAGAGATATCCATTGGATCCCTATATCTACGACTCTCATCAATTCATGACTTCAACCTTCGAATTTTTTCAAGGGTGGTGGAATCATAAGTCTAGAATTCTCGAAGCCAAAGTATCTTCACCCCTTTAAGGTTTAGTGAGGGGTTTCCAACCCTGGGTCATATGGGATCATATTTGGATTCTGGGATACACTCAGAGCTCAGTCGAGACTTGGTTAAGGCCATGGGTATGAGCCCTCAGTCACATGGGTGGAGGGTCTGAAGGAATTCCCTTCTCCCACATAGTTGAACTTGACATTCCTGCTAAGGTAAACTCAAAAGGTCAACATGACTTAAACGTTTCAATTAATCCTACACTGGCTCTCCTGCAGATTCACATCCCATAACGCTCTAGTGGTTAACTAAGGTAAATTGAAAGACATGTAAAAATAACAGTCTACAGAAGAAAAAGGAGAATTTCTAATAATTGTTCAAACACTTCAAGACTTAACCTTAAACACAAACATTCAATTATGGCATCCAATATATTACGTAGAGTATGAAAATACTTATCAGAACTAGAAAATGTGAAGTGATTGTCGAAAGGGGTGCTTGTTTCCACCCAACCATAGGCACATCCACTCTTGCCTGATTTATGATTGGCCACCCCCGAGCTAGACCATTATGCTCTGAGAGAGATTCTTTCTTCTTGCTCCACGACAGTCAGGGATGGAGATTAATCTCCTCCTTCCATAGGATCTTGGAAATCAGATTCCTCTACACCAAGCAAGGAGGTTTGTGCGATCACTTCCTCAGTCAGTTGTCAGCCCCATTTATCATATTGCAGCTATATCCTTCCCATGGCTTCTTATAGCCAAAAATGATCTTGTGTCTCATATTTTCTCTCAACTTCGGAGTTGAAAACATGCTCTCTTCTTTTATGGAGATTGTTTTCACCATTCTGCTTCTTGTCAATCTCCCTACGTGCCCCCCGAATTACCTCCTTTATTTCCTTCCATAGCAAGGTTGTGTGGGTCTGAATTCCTAATTCATGGTCTGGCCTAGAAGCCTTATAGATGGGTACCTAGCGCCATCTCCTCATTAACTCTTGAGGATGGCCTTCCAACTACCATCCTGACTAGTAATTCATATTTGGGTTAGAGGACTATTGAGGAATTACACCCAGTGGGTATTGATCTGGTGAGGGACATCTCAACCATTCTTGGTTTCCCTCACCATCTCTCTCATACCATCCATGGTCTATCTTGAAAAAAACCCCTCTTTTTAGCAGTTGTGAAACACATATCTGATTTCTATTAATAACAAAAAATTCATACATTGACCCTTTTATACAAAGGTTCATCAAATAAAAAATTCACACATGTTTAGTCCAACACATGGAAAACATCATGTTTCGTCATGGAGTGACACGTGTCACATGTCACATACTTCTTTAATAAAGAAACATGGAAACCATTATGTTCCTTCAATGTGGAAGGAAGTGCTAGTTGATAGGCTATTGGTCCCACTCTATCCAAAACTTCAAAGGGTCCATAATACCGATGTTCCATCTTGGGACAAGATCCCATCCTCAAAGATATTTTTGTGGGTCTAACTTGGAGATACACATGATCCCCTAATTTGAACTCTCTAGGAGTCATTTTTATGTCTGCATATCTCTTTTGTCTATCCTGGGCTATCTTCATATTTTGTCTGATCTGAATTACTTGTTGTTCCATTTCCTTTACCATATCTGGCCTGATTGTAACTCTATCTACTGGGTTGTTCCAGCTGATTGAAATGTTGCATTGTCTTACATAGAGGGATTCAAAAGGGCTCATTTTTAATGACTCTTGATAGCCATTGTTGTAGGAAAATTATACCAGTGGTAGGTAGTCCTCCCAATTCTCGGGTTGATGCATTACATGCATCCTCAACATGTATTTTAACACTTGGTTTACCATCTCTATCTTCCCATCAGTTTGAGGGTGATAGGTTGTACTAAAGAGATATTTTGTTTTAAAACCAACAAACAAAGATTTCCAAAATTTTGAAGTAAATTTTCTATCTCTGTAGGATATAATTTCTTTAGGCATGCCATACAGTATAAATATCTCTTTCATGAAATGATCGCAATATCTATTTCCTTGTAATTTGACTTGACGGGTATGAAGTGAGGATCCTTTCTCATTTTTTCCACAACTACCATGATGGCATCATTCTATTTGGTTGATCTTGGTAATCCTGTGATGAAATCCATGGAGATGGTTTCCCATTTCCATTCGGGAATTGGTAGGGGCTACAACAACCCTACTGGGTGCCAATTCTTTGCCTTGAATTGCTGACATTATAGACACTTAGCTAAGTAATCAGTTATGTCCTTTTTCAGTCCTGGCTAATAAAATAGTTTCCTAGTGGTCGTGATCATTTTATGATAACCAGGATGACCAATATATGGTATTTCTTGTAGTTCATCCATTATGAACCTCTTCAAGTCGTTACAATTTGGAATATACAATATTCACTTGTAAGTTAGTAGGCCATCATTGAGCATATGATATCCTTTGTACTTCATCCCCGTGGGATCTTTCTTGAGGTATGATGTCAAGGTCTTGAAAAATGCATCTATTTCTTCTGCACTTTTGACTCTCTCTTTGATGTTTGATTCACTGGCACTTACAGCTACCAAGTGAACCAATTTCATACTTATACTAAGGGCATCATCCACCCTATTATGCTTTCCTTTGATATGTTTGATTTCAAAATAAAACTCACTAAGGAGAGTCATCCACCTAGCTTGTCTCACATTGAGTTCTAGTTGGTAAAACAAATACCTCAACCCACTATGGTCTGTCATAAGTACAAATATTCTACCTAAGAGGTAATTCCTCCACATTTTTAAATCATGCACTATGAAAGCCAATTCCATATCATGGGTCACATAATTGACTTCATTCTCATTCAACTTTCTAGATTTGTAACAAATCACATGTCCTTATTGCATAAGGACTCCTCCGAGCCCTTCCTTGTAGGCATTTGTACACACAAGGAAGTCCTTGTTTGGGTTTGCAATCTTCACTCCAGACACATTGGTTAGAAGGTATTTCAGCTCTTGAAATATTTCTTCACATTTTGATGTCCAAATGAATTTAACCCCCTTTTTTTGAAGGGAGGTGATTGAGCAACCAATCTTGGAGAATCCCTTTTCGAACCTCCTATAGTATCCCGCTAGGCCCATAAAGGATCTAATATCATATACATTCTTTGGGGTAGACCAATCCATGATGGATTTAATCTTGTCATGATAAAATGCCACTCCTTCCTCATAAATAACATGGCCTAAGTAATGGACTTGTTTATGGAAAAAGTCATACTTACTAAGCTTAGCATATAGATGATGTTCTCTTAGTACTTGGAGTACTAGCTTGAGATGATCTTCATGTTCTTCCCTATTATTGGAATAGATTAGGATATCATCAATGAAAACTAACACAAACCTATCCAAGAAATTTATGAATACATTATTCATTAAGCACATAAAAGTGGTTGGTGCATTGGTAAGCCCAAATGGCACCACCAAAAATTCATAGTGACCATATGTTGTCCTAAAGGTTTTCTTGTGGATGTCTTCATCTTTAATGCAGACCTGATGGTATCCATACTTAAGTCAATATTGGAGAATATTGTAGCACCCCTTAATTGGTCAAACAAGTCATCGATCATTGGTAAGGGATACTTATTCTTGATGGTCATGTTATTGATTTGTTTATAATCTATGCATAATATGAGCATGCCATCCTTATTTTTCACAAACAAGGATGGTACTCCCCATGGGGACACACTAGGCCGAATGTAGCCTTTTTCCCACATCTCCTTCAACTGTATTTTGAGCTCAAATAACTCTGGTGTACTCATTCTCTAGGGTGTTCTAGACATTGGCACCATTCTCGGTACAAGTTCTATTGAAAATTCAATATCCCTCCTTGGAGGTAGACCTGGCACCTCTTTTGGGAATACATATTTATATTCTCTTAATATGGGATGGTCCTCTAATATGGGTTTGTCGTTCTCAACAGAGTTCAACACTTGTATTGCATACAAGGGACACCCCTTTCTGCAATACTTCTTCACTTGGAGAGCTAATATTTGTCTCATTGAGACAGGCTTTTGAATCCCTTGTAGGGTTACCCTTTTTCCTTTTTCATTTTCACACTCCAAAGTTTTACTATAATAGTCCAACTTGGTTTTGTGGGAAGCCAACCAGTCCATGCTAATCAATAGGTCATAAGATCCTAAAGGAAGTATGTTTAGGTTCATTTGGGTGGGAAACCCACTTATAACGAATTGGCATGCTGGTATGACCTCTATTACTTTTGTTTTGGTTCCAATGGATAATTGTACCAGCCATGATTTAACATGTTTAACTTGTTGCAATTTAAATTTATCAATAGTTTGAGGGGAAACATAACTCAAATTAGAACCAGGGTCAATTAAAATGGAAATAGGATGGTTGGCAATTGTACCTCCCATTTCCACCACTGAAGCTTGGTGGTCAGTGTGTCTATTATCCAAGGTTGCATAAACTTTTTTCATGCTCCTAGACACATCATTGACCATGGTATCCTCTTGGACATTGTAGACCCTCTTTTTTCTCTATTGCCTATGCAGACAATCCCTCAACAAATGTTCCTCTCCACAACCCCAACATTTCAAGGGTTCTCTCTTTGTGTTATTTTTCCTATTTGGAACTGCTCTGAATGGTTTATTTCCACTATGGGATGGAATTTTTTTTCGATACACACTTATGGTAGGAAGTCTCATCCTAGAGCTCTTACCATGGGTCTTAAATCTCTATGATTTAAACCCCTTCTTCTTGAATCCCAGATTTGTTTTATTCTTCCAATATTAATGGGGTTCTGTCTTATTCTTGAATTTATCATAGCAATACCTTTCCTTCTGGATAGTATCTTTTAAATTCTTTGGCTCATCAAACTCAATCTTGTCCTAGTAGGACTGAGGTAATCCACTAATAAATTGTTGCATCTTTACTTTTTCATCCTTTATGTAGGGAACATACCTCATCAACTCAAGAAGTTTTTTGATATATTCATCTATGGTGAGTTGTCCCAGCTTGATTTTATAGAACTCATTGGTCTTCCCATCAAAGTACTTTTCTGACAAGTACTTCTTCTTGAAGTATTTCTCAAATTGTTTCCATGACAAGTCCTTCTCATGGATTCTGTTCACATTCCTAAGGTCCTCCCACCAAATGGAATCTTTCCCATTCAGGTTGAAAATGGTTATCCGAGCCTTTAAGTTTTTATAGTAGTCACGAACTCTTAAGTACTTCTTCAGGCCGAGTAGCCAAAATTGTTCTTCTTCCCCCTTCTTTATCTCTCCATCGAAGGTGGGTGGTTTTTCTTTCCTGAATTCTTTAGGGTCATGGCTCTTGGAATGTTTCCTCTTATTTATTCTCATCTGGGAATGGGAACTAGTTTTTCCACTAGAATATTCCTTGGAGTTGTCAGTGTCACCAGAGGAATATTTCATTGAGTATCTCTTGGCTCCATGTTGGGCCTTCTTTGAGGTGCTCCTCCTGGTGTGGCCACTTTCAAGACCATGCTTTTGTATCTCAGATGGACTTGGCGTTTTCTTAGTATGATGTCTGCCCATATGACTGGTAGTTGGACCATGTTGTAGTTTCCTTTGTATATCTGATAGACTTTGTAGTAGGACTACATTAATTTCGGTCTGATTTTCCTACTCCTTGATCAAATTTTCATTGTCAACCTTATAACTCTGTAATTTTTCCATGAGGCTTCTTACAGGTTCAACCAAATTTGGAGGGGTTTCCACCTCCCTCCTCATATTCTTCCTCTTTATTGTGGGAGCTCTCCCCCAACTCATGGTGTGTCACCATTCCTTACGCTGTAGTTTTCCTATTGTTCACTGATTTCTTTACTGCTGACAAAATATTTTCTGTTAGTTACTAATCTACCAATTCATGAACAACATGTATTATTGCAAAGTGAAGTTAGCTTCTTTATTTGGAAACATTAGAATCATACAGTGCATATTTCCAAAGAATCTATCAACAATAGAAGGTTTTGTTCCTCTCTTCAGTAGAGGTTCAAACAAGTTTCTTATAGAAGGGGGTAAGGTAGGGTGTTACCCCATAAAGTTCTCTAATAATATTTTTATATGACTCATGCATGAGCCCAAGCAGGCCAAGTGTTTTTGTCATGCTTTGATACCAATTTGTAACACACCCGACCCCTAAATACCCTTTCTATGGATGGGGCATCAAATTTTTTCTCTTCAAATAATATCAAATCATCTCTCTGAGGTCTACATCCTCTTCTGCTCACTTGTAGCATGTAAACGACCTTTATCGTCTCAAAATATGATCCCTGTTTTGCAAAATACGGCGTCTCGAAGTTATCTGGGCATTATTGGTTGGTCTCTTCAGCGTTCGATGCTAAACATCCCTTTTCTATACTACATGCCTACTCCCTAAAGTCCCAAAATCTCTCCATGTGGCCTTGGACATTTGGTGACCAGAGTTCAGTTTTTTATGTTGAACGTCCCTTTTTCGGTGTTCGAAGTTTGACAAACTGATGATCAAAATTTTACTTTTTCGACAATCCACATTGAACGTTTCAGAATTCAGCAATTGAAACGTTGAACGTTTCAGCAATCAACATTGAATGTTTCAGAATTCGACAATCAGTGATCGACGTTGAATGTTTCAGCATTCAACAATCGAAAATTGACACTGAACATCCCTCTACTATAATACGCCCTAAATATTCTAAACTCCCAAAGTATCAGAGTCTCGGTTGCATCACCAACCATGTTGGCCAGGTGGGAATGAACCAAAGGCTGAAACACGACGAGGGCCAGGTGTGACATGTGCCCTCATTAGGAGGTAACACATGTCATTCTCTAATAGGCATAAGGGGTCTGTGAATCATCCATATCCCAGTGACACATGGTACCTTAGTTGTGGGTCCACGTCACCTTGGATGACGTCAGTGAGCCACGTCAACCCCTGACATACAACCTTCTAACTTCCTTCAAATATCATGGTTGAGATATATCCACCTATATCAATATATCCACAACTCCCATTACTTCGCAACTCTCGGCTTCAGAGCTTACAAAACTCTCACATCGTGAATCCCCTAAAGAGCCAAGTCTCTGGACTCTCCAATCTAGCGCCACGTTTACTCATCCCATCGACGATTGAGATTCACTTCATCATTTGCAACTTTAGAGGTTTTCACACTCTAAATACTTTTGGCCAAGTTCCTCCAGAGTGAAAAGTCTTCTAACAATAGGATATCCTACCACGTGGCCTCTCATCCAAAAACTCTAGTCTAATGGGTGACGTTTGACAGGGAATAAGTGGGGGCCACGTGTCTCTCCACGATGTGTTCCTAGTTGGTTGCGAAGTTAGGAGGGGTTCTCAATGGTGTCCTTAGATCGACGACTGAGAGGGATCCTGAAGGATCCTAGGATCGATGGTCTATGTTACTTCATAAATTCAACATTCAACATTCTACGTTGAATGTCAATGTTTGACGTTCGGTGTTCTATGTACCTATATCTTCACATTGACAACACCAAATACCCAAACTTCTAGATAGACGTTGATATGTGGACACACATCCCTCTATTCTCAATGGTCCATATTAACTTCATGACACCATCATTGGGGATTTTTGGCGCTAGACCACTCCTATTTTCCTGAAGTGGAACTTCGTCGAAGTACTTAACGCTACCCTTCCTAAGTCTGATATAATGGATGAGAGAGATCTCCACTGGATCCCCAGATCTACGACCCTCATCAATTTGTGATTTCAGCCTTCAACTATTTTCGAGGGTGGTGGAATCATAATTCCCGAAGCTAGAGTAGCTTCACTCCTTTCGATCTTAGCAAGGGGTTTCCAACCCTGGGTCATATGGGATCATATTTGGATTCCAGGCTACACTTAGCTCTTAGTTGAGACTTGATTAAGGTTGTGTATATTAGCCATCGGTCATACCCACTAAGATAAAATCAAAAGGTCGACATGGCTTAAAAGTTTTAGTTAATCCTACCCTAACTCTCCTATGGATTCACATCCCATAACTCTCTAGTGACTAACTGAGGTAAATCGAAAGCCATGTAAAAATAGCATTTTGCATAAGCAAAATGAGAATTTCTAATAACTATTCAAACACTGCAAGACTTAACCTTAAACACAAACATTCAATCATCAGATCCAATATATTACACAGAATTTGAAAATACTTATCAGAACTGGAAAATATGAAGCGAATGTTAAAAGGGGTTTCTGTTTCCACCCAACCATAGGCACAACCACTCCTTCTAGATTTACTATTGGCCACCCCTGATCTAGACCATGATTCTTTGAGAGAGTTTATTTCTCCTTGCTCCATGACAGTTAGGGATGGAGGTTACTCTCCTCCTCCCACAGGATCTTGGCAACCAGATTCCTCTACAACAAGCAAGGAGGTCTGAGTGAGCCCTTCCTCAGTCACTCGTCAACCTTGTTTATCAGCTTGCAAGGAGATCCTTCCCATGGATTATTACATCCAAAAATGATCGTTTTTATTATCTTTTCTCTCAACTACATAGTCAAAAACATGCTCTCTTCTCTTCTGGAGATTGTTCTTCCACTCTTCTTCTTGTCAATCTCCCTTTGTCCCCTCTGAATTACCTCCTTTATTTCCTTCCTCATCAAGGTTGTGTGGGTCTGAATCCCTAATTCGTGGTCAGGCCTAGAAGCCTTACAGATGGGTACCCTGCCCCCTCTCCTCCTTAACTCTTAAGGATGGCCTTCCAATTACCATCCTGATTGGTAATTCATTTTTGGGTCAAAGTACTATTGAGAAATTACACCCAGTAGGTACTGGTTTGGTGAGGGTCATCTCAACCATTCCTGGTTTCCCTCACCATATCTCTCATAACATCCATGGCCTATCTTTGAAAACTCCCCCATTTTCAACAATTGTGCAACACATATCCAATTTCTAATAATAATAAAAAATTCATACATTGACCCTTTTATACAAAGGTTCATCAAATCAAACATTCACACATATTTAGTTCACCATAGTCTCTTGGACAGTTATAGTTATATTTACAAACTAGGGGAAACAAGGGTATTACAGTGATGGTCTTGGCCATTTCTCTTATAAATTTCCCTATAAGATTAAGGAAAATAATGAAGAAGATGAGTGTAAAAAGAAAAATAAAATCCAAAAGGGTATAATAAACAAAAAAAAAAAGAAAGAAAAGTATCTGCACCAAGGAAGACAATTCATCATTAAGTGAAGATGAATACAAAAACAATGATACAAAGAGAGTACTTTTTATGGAAATAGAAGACTCTAGAGAAGAAGGCTTTGAAGAATGTGAAGAGGAAGAAGTAGATTAAAGAGAAGAATTGATGAGTGCCATAGAATCTCTAAGGATTGAAAAAAGGAAAAACAAGTCACTCCAGGAAGAACTAAAGAAGAAATAAGGATGCCATGGTGGAAAACATTTTGCTGGTCAAAGACATGAAACACAATCTGCTAAGTGTAATTCAAATGTGTGATCAAGGACACAGACTTGTGTTTGACTCAAAGAAGTGTGAGATAAGAAAAGAAGAATCGGGAAAGTTGGTGGCTACAGCTGTAATAAATCCAAGAAACATATATGTTCTAAATGAAATCAGAAAGGAAAGATGTTTCTTAGGAAAGGACGATGAAAGTTGGCTCTCGAACAGAAGAATGGGTCACATAAATTTTGATAACCTTGTCAAGTTAATCAGAAGGGAAGGAGTGAGAAAAATGCTCGAGATCTCAAAGATGACAAATATTCTATGCAAGCATTGTCCACAAGGAAAAAAAACCAAGACCAAGTTCAAATCAAAGGAGTATTCCACAAAAAAACCACTAGAGATTGTACATACTGATCTAGTTGGACTAAAAAGAACGAAAGGAATGAAAGGTTAACTATAGTTCATTCTATTGATTGATGACTACACAAGAATGATTTTTTTTTTCTTTCTCAAGAAGAAGTCAGAGGCATTCAAAAACTTCAAGACATACAAAGAGATGGTTGAATCTGAGACAGATTTAAAAATAAAGTACTTGAGATTAGAAAATGGAGGATAATTTACATCAAAGGAGTTCATGGAATTATAAAACAAGCATGGGATAAAGAGACAATTCTCAGTAGCCAAGACAGCTCAGCAAAATGGAGTTGTCGAAAGGAAGAACATAACAGTACAAGAAATGGCTAGAACCATGTTAATGGACTCCAATTTGATAGACGAATTTTGGGTAAAAGATATGCATAAAACAATTCACATTCAGAACAAAGGGATGCTCAGAAATAACAATGATAAGATTCCATACAAGATATGGAAAGGAAGACCAACAAATGTGAAGCACTTCATAGTTTTCAGAAGAAAATACTACATCAAAAGAGAAGATGGTAGAATTGGGAAATTTGATTCTTGAGTTGATAATGACATATTGGTTGGGTACTCAAAAAAAGGAAAGAATAAAAATTATTCAATCTAAGACTCAACAGAATAGTAGAAAGAAGCAATGCGACGATTGATGAAATAGATGGATGAAATATAAAATAAGTAGAAAAGATTCAGTGGAACGGGATAATGAAGAAGATTTGAAAGAAGAAGAATTAAATGAAGAATCAGATGAAGAATCAGATGAAGAAGAAAAGTAGCCAAAAGTAGAGCAAGAATAGAAGTATCTTCAAGTAACTCCAAAGACACCTAGAAGACGAGTGTAGAATTGGGATGATTTTAAGGATGGAAATTTATTTTAAAATGTAGAAACCTTGGCGAATCTTACTAATCTTTCATATGCCAACTATAAATGTTTGGCGATATTTTTGTAAAAATATTCAAATTTCTAAGTATTTTATACAGTTTTTATAAAATTTTGGCGATTTTTAAGGTAAAATCATTTTATCCTATAGAATTTGGGCGAATCATTTTTAGAATGGAGAATCTTTTTTTGGGAAAAACCATGGAAAATTATCCCATGAGCAAAATTTAGCCCCTAAAATCATCATTGGTGTAGAAAAATTATCCATCCGAACAGATCATTAGCAATAAAGATGTAGAAGTTGAAACCAAAATAAGAATCTGCTCACCAGAACAACAACAACTAGCACTACTATCTACTATTGAGTTGAGCATTTTTGGAGAAGCCAACAAGGATGAACACTTGATCAAAGATATGGATGAAGAATTAGATCAGATAGAGAAGAATGACACATGGGAAATGGTTCCAAGACTGAAGAACAACAACATCATTGGTCAAAGTGGGTCTTAAGAAACAAGTTGAATGAGGACAAACAAGTTACCAAGAACAAATAAAGATTGGTATCCAAAGGATACTCTCAAGTTGAAGGAATATATTTTGAAGAAACGGTTTCCCCAGTTGCCAAGATGGAAGCAATTAGATTGATCTTAGCCTATGCTTGTTCAAAGAGAGTTAAGCTCTATCATATGGATGTAAAGTCATCCTTTCTAAATGAATGTAAGGTCTATAATATGGATGTAAATTTTCCAAAGACATGCAGAATGAATTCGATATGTCTTTACTTGGAGAGGTGTATCTTTTTTTGGGTCTCCAGATATGTCAGAGAAACAAAGGTATCGTTATCTTTTAGACCAAGTATATATGAGAAATGTTGAAGAAGTTTGGAATGACAGATTGCAAACTAGTCAATACTCTTATGCAGACCAGTTCTAAGTTAAGGATTATGATTATAAGGATTCAAATTAGAGAAAGTACAGATCAATGATTGGCATCTTAATCTGTGTAACAACCTATAGACATGATGTGATGCAAGCAGTTGGACATGTTGCAAGGTTTCAAACAGCACTAAAGGAATCGCATGTTATGGAAGTAAAGAGGATATCCATGTACCTCAAAGGTATTAAACAGTTTGGATTATGGTATCCAAAAGGGAAGGATCTATCTCTTGTCACCTACACAAATGAATATTGGGAAAGTTTCATTGATGATAGAAGAAGTACAAGTGGATACACTTTCTACTTAGGTGAGTGTCTGGTATCATGGTTAAGAAAGAAAGAATCATCAATATATTTGTCTATAGTAGAAGCCTAATACATTGAAGCACCAACTTGTTGTACTTAGGTTCTTTGGATGAAGAAAACCCTACGGGATATACAAGTAAAGTGTGATAATCCCATTTCAATACATTTTGACAACACCAACGCCATCAATATATCCAAGAATCCAGTGATGCATTCTAAAACGAAACACATTTTGATCAAGTATCACTTTCTATGGGAACATGCTATAAAGAAGCACATCAAGCTAGAGTATGTTGGGAAAAAAGAGCAGATTGCAAATATCTTCACTAAACCACTTGCAAGGGAAACTTTTGATTATATGCGAGATAAGCTTGGAGTTGTTTTTTCACCACAGTGATTCACACAACATCAATATTAACAGGATAGGGGGATATAAAAATAAGCCTTGGAGAAGTTCTTCAAGACAAGGCATGGAGACAAAGAGAGAGAGAAGCATGTAGAAAGGGGGAGAAATGGTCACATGGGGAGCGTGGGCATAATTATTGTCATTCCTGAGTGTTTCCATCAATGCCAAAGGGGGAGATTGTTGATAGTTTGGTTGTCATTGATTTCAACCCTTGAACAAGCCCCGATGGTGTGGTTTTGGTACCATAAGTTGAATGAGGGGTATAGACATGAAAAAAAGATTAAATGCAGGAAAGAACCTCATATATGGATATTAATCATCGTTACATTTTCGATGATATGTGGAATGTCGTGTAGTTCCTCATGGTTAAGGAGATATGACTTTCTAAAGTTGTAAACATCGAAGAAGTGGTCAAGAAGCCCTTAGTTGGTAACAAATATTTAATGAAAGGGTAAAATTTTTGTAACAAGAAAAATCTATAAGTCTTAAATTAAGGACAAGAGTAACCTAGCACAAGTATAAATATACCTCAAGGAGTCATTCACAAGTACACACACACACACTTGTTCGTTTCTTATCTATCTTTTGAACTAGTGATCCTTTTGCTAAGGTTGTGATGGAATTTTCTGAGGTAGCAAAGGAAGGTCGAAGGTGAAAGTCTTGGAGTTGAAACAAACCCTAGTTTCTAAGGTATATGCAAGTTACAGGTTAGAAGGGCATGGATGTACATGGGCTACAGTGGAGAAAAGCGTGTATATACACGGGCAGTAGAAGAGCAAGTCACGTATATGTAAAAAGGCTCATGAATGATTGAGTAAATGTTGGTACCAGGTCCCTAAAGTTTGATGGAAGTCTACAAGTCAACATATCAGAGTTTTAGGTGATCTATAGAGGTATTGGTATGGTTGTACATTTTATTTTATTTTTACTTTTGGTCATGATATGGTGTATGCTAGAGACATAGTTAGTATGGTTGGTTTGGTACTTGGATATGGTATATCTTGGTTTCTTGGATGAGTGACGAGCACTCTTGTATGTGGTTCAACATATGACAACACTATAAGGAAAAGGCCCTCTATCGGAGGTTTTTGTGGATTCCCCTATTAAAATTTCCCTAAACTCCATTTATAGCGGAGGATACTAGCGAAGGCGAGCAAGTGAAAGTTTTAGCGGATTTTCTTTTACAAAGAGTTTATAAATATATAAAACATCAATGCATTTTATACAAATGATGCACCAAGTCCCACAAAACTAATGCACCATAGTAGGGTTATTCCAAACAAAAAAATTCTCTGGTGCGCTATAGAAATAGTGATGCATCAGGGCACACAATTTCTCTAAAACGTTTTCACCGTGGCAATGTTATTTAAAAAAAATTTATATACGAGAGTGCACTACCTAAAAATTGCACCAGGGCAGACAATTTCTCCCAAACAATGGTTCATCGTGGCAAGATTTTCAAAAACATACTATGGTGCACTACAAAAATAATGACGCACCAGTATAGGTAGTTATTTAGTGCACCGTAAAAGGGTTAAATTAAAAAAACTTATCAGGATAGGGTTTTATTTTTTTTAAAAACTATTCAGTGCCCTATGTAAAACCAGATGTATCAGTGCATCAGAAAATATATACATCAGTGCACTTGATAGTAACTGAATGTACGTTACACACCCGCGCTCTAAAAGGGTGCACCATTTTTGGGTTATTTGTAAAAAATTGACGTAGACCCCTCCCCAGACCCGCAGGTCAAAATCCGCACAGGATCTTTTCCTTTCGGCCCGAGAACTCGACTGGCTCTTCTATTTCCCTTTCGAGAAATCTACCCACAACAACACCTTGAGAAAATTTCCTCTTTTATTTCGGGATATCAGACTTCGCGATTTCGTGAATCCTGTGGTCGAACATCTTACCTCTTCGACCTACGAAACCCGAAATGTCAACACTTGACCTTTTCCTGATGTCAATTTCGGATTTTCGGATTTCGCGAATTCGAAATTTGCGATGTGATGCAACTCTTCCCCTCGACTCCCGAACTTCCAATTCTCGATATACCAAAATACAGATGTCCTGGTCTCCCTTTTCTCTTCGTGATTTTGGGGTTTCAACCACCGAAATGCACTTTTACTCTGCCCTCGGGATTCCCAAACCTCTGAATCCTGAAATTCCAAAACTCTAAGGTTCCACTTTCAAGGAGATCAATGGCTGTGAACTCTCCCTTGATCCAACGGTCAGCGCAATTTCGCGTACCGGGAATTCAGTATGCTAACACTTGAATTCTCTGTCCTCTCCACCTTCCGATATCTAAAGTTACGAAATACCGAAATGGTACTTCTCCTTGATGTTTTCCAAAAACCCCAACAAGAATCCTTTCGGACTTCGCGATTTAATGTGTCAAGGCCCAAACTTGCAACTCGGACTTCTGAAGTCTGAAACTCTAAAATAATATGACGGCCCTAGAAATCTTGATCAATGGTTGACGTTAATCTAGGCTATCCAAAGGATGGATCTGTCCTGACCGTTATCTCTCTCGTAGCTTCCGCAGATCCAACGATCCCCATTGTTTCGGGATTCCTCCTCAAAGTATTTCGACCGTCCAAACTCTTCCTCAAAGAAATTCTTCTCTGAGTCACCTCAGTAATCCTCCTCACTATGAATTGGCCTCTACATGATGACCAAAACCCCTCTCCTATTCTTCACACCTTGAAGACGCTAATTCTCTTGAGCTTCCTTTCACTAACTCAAATCTCCTATGAGATTTCTACATGCACTCCTTGCGGCACTCTCCAAATATGTCTAAGTATTTGAATCCTTTGAATCTGTGCAAATCCTTGCGAAAACAGTCTTCAACTGTCTCCTTGGTTGAAAAATTCTAAACTTCCAACTAGCCTGCACACACCTTGCACATCTTCTGTGCTTGACTTGCACTTCTGCAAAAGATGAGAACAATGGTATCCCTCCTAAGCTTTCAGAGATGAACTATGAACCCATCGACGCACTCCTTGCGAACGTTTCACTGCACTCCTTGCAGGAACTCTTGCTCAGATAGAGAAACAATTGAAACTCATTCCCTTACTCTCTCAGACTTCAAACACTTAACATGAAATCATACATACATAGCATAAAAGAAAATGTACAATAGAAAGAGTAAAACAACCGTGAGCATAACATTCAACATGTATACACATAAAGTATTTGAACACCATGAGTCTGAATCAAAGCTTCATATATTAATCTCAGAACTTCTGTACATGGGTTATTCTACACAGCTCTCTTCTTCTTTTCCTCTATGCTCTATGGTCAATTGATAATGTTAGTGTTACAAATTATACAAGATGAGGGTGTCTATAGTCAGTTTTCCCTCCTACGCTCTAAATTGTCTAATCTAGAATTTAAATCTACCTACTTACATTAACTACCTATAAACGCCTCTACACCTTACAGATGAGAACGGATCACTCAAGATCTGTTTACAACATGGAAGTATGCACTCTCTTAACTATTACATTAATGTCTGTGCATCCAAACTTTCAAAACAATTCAAACATTTTCAACATGTCCCAAAAATGAAATGGTGTTTGTCCCACGCTTGCTTGTTGTTGGCGATGCTCCTGCATAAAAAATATTATCTGGTGCGCTATGTAAATATTGTAGCACCGATGTGTTCATTCATCGAGCACACCAGAACATGGTTTAACAAAAAAACAATTATCAACCGTAAAATTCATTTTTACCATTTTGAGTGTTGTAGAGCTTAAAAGCACCCGTGCCAATTTTTCCTCTCTGAAGCACCTTGTCATCGATGCTTTCGTTTATTTCCTTCCTTCCATATGTTGTTGTGTTCTTGGATTTCTAATTTTTCAAAATGGTGGGAAAATATGGGTTTTTTTACTAAATGCCAACCATGCCTTCCCGACAACAAAATTTCGAGGCAATATCTTTTTTTCCTTATAACTTAAGTTTTTGGTGGATTAAAATTTAAAATTAAGTTAATTTTTTACTATTTAAAAAAAAAATTATGCATGGTGCGTTTGTGACGCAAGTCAAATATGAATCATTCCAATCTCTTTACAAACTTGGCCTAGATCCAAATCTGCTTCTATCAAAGCCCACAGTTATTGCGACCCTATTCTCCTTATGGTTCTCTAAACCCTTGATAGGGTGCCTAAGATCGTTCTTCTCATCTCTTTATCTAATGGCCCTTTTCCCCATAGGACTGTTCCCCATGACCATGGATTTAATACAGAGGCACCCAAAACTTGTTTAACATACCTAGTCTGAAGGACCTCTGCCCTCTCTCCATGTGATCAAGAACTATGACCTCAACTCAAGTCCTTGGGTGTTAATCTTACGGTATAGATCGACGATAGTATTTAAATTAACTATGAAGATCGATGGCCAGGAATGATTGTGTAGTCTCAACTATAAAAACCTTTAAACCCATCATCGATTTATGCAATGGAAGATGGACATTGGCAGATGGACCAATGCGAGTTGTTGATTTATTGGCGGGTGACGATCGATGATCGTTGTGGATTGCAGAAATGAAACCTATGGAGACGTTAACTCGACCTTTGAATCTCATAATAGCTCTCCATTGTTGATATTCCTTCATTTATATCTGACGGTTACGACTAAATTGGTTATTGATTTACCCCTTTTCTCATGATCGGACAATGTGTAGAGTTACAAGCCAAATGATGAATGTTCAATGTTCGTTCCTTTCGATTCTTGCACAATTGTGATCTAATGGTTATCATCCACTGGTGAAGTGATCTAATGGTTTTTGTAGCTTCCTCTATGATCTCAATAATATATCACCTTCATGTTTCAGTAGGATCATCAATCCTTCTCATGATCGATGGTCACTAGAATAGCATTCACGATCTCATTTAGAATATGAGATTGTACCAAGCCTCCTCCCTGGAATTCTCCTTCTCATCCCTGCAATACGAACCCTACACCTACAATTACATGATCTCAACTATATGCAGAGACATGCACTTCTTTCTCACATAGGTATACAACACACAAATAAACATACACAAATACATGGGCTTCCAGAATACTCGAAATAGAGTATTTCCTTTTCATTCATATACATATGTTTACATACAATTACACAGGCTCACATGCCTTCTTTTTCCTAGATCAAATCAACAAGCCTCAATCCTAATTCTCCCTTCGATTGGCCCCTTTCTCAATCTCTGGCCTAATTCTTCATTCAATTAGCCCCTTACTCAATTTATAACCTAAACTTCTATGTGTTTCCATCCCTCTCCTTTCCTCTAAGGCTTACAATAATATAAAAAGGGATTCCAAACTGTTTTGGGTTTAGATCCAACAAAACCTAAACATATTTATAAGGATCCTCTATGATCCACCTTTTACTCAACTAAATCCCTATTCTAGGATCTCCTAATCCCTAATATCCTCATGAGATATTCACAAGCCTAATATCTCTCATGTTCTCACATATTTGAGAAAATTTATAATTTTATCCCCACACACATATTTCTCACTCAAACCACTCAAAACATAGGAAATTACAAATAAATCAATACTTTGGAAACCAACTCCCTTGAAAACACAATACCTCCTAGTCTAGGCAATTGTACAATAATTTGGAAACATGATGCTTCTACATCAAACCCCCCAGGTAAGAAAATGTCCATGATCTCCTGATCATGATTTCATCACTTAGCTCCTCTTGGATCCCATATTTTGTACTGAAGTTCTCCACTTTCTTCATTGTTATTCTTTTGTCTTGTGGCTACTGACTGCAACTTTCATAGATTCCACTTCTTATGCTGCAATTCCCCAATGGTTTTTCTTTGGAAATCTGCCCTTGTTACTTGTCTTATGTTTCTTCTTGTCTCCTCACTTTCTCTGCTGATGTAGATCTTCCTTTCCTCTACTTGTCTTCTCTAATACATCTTCACCATCAACATCCTCATTCCTTCAATTACATTGTCCAGTCTATCCTTTGGTTGATACATATATTTACTCTGCAATCTCTTGTCCTTTTCATGCTCCTTGTTGTTGTTGTTGTCTACTGATTGTTGCAATCCTTCATTCTGCATATCTTCAAAAATTTTAATCTAAGTTTCAGTTGTGCCACTACTGATTTCTACTATCTGATACACAATCTATCTCTTACTTACATCTTCTTGCTTAATATGCAATTGTCCATTAGTTGTTGTACCTTTCCTTTACTTATATCTTCAAGACTTTTAATCAGAATACCTCTTATGTCAAAGTTATTTGACACTTTCATCTTCTCTTCTAACTCTCCAACATTCCTGCAGTCTTCATCAATCACATCATTTGCAAGCCATTTTTCAAAAAATATCATCTCATCTTCAAGATTCATGATTGAATATTGAAGGTGAGTTTTACACTTATATTTACATTATACATCTCTATGTTCACCATCCTCATCCCTACCTACATTCCTTGAATGAAATTGAACATTAAAACTTCTATCATGATTAAACATGTGTGAACATTCTTCTTCTATGGTTGCATTTTATTTTTATGGAATCATGATTACTCAACAAATTCTCTAAAACTTTTAATTCATCCTCAAAACTAGAGAGCACAATATCAGAGTGTTTCCCTCTTTCTTCTTTTATGACATAATTTTGTATGTGTCTTCCTTCTCTTCCTTCAATACCTGCAACAACATACTGATGATTACTTTTAAAACCATGAAACTCTAAATTTTTTGTTGATGCTTCTAACATCATTCCTCTTTATTCAAATGCAACATCGATTCTTTGATTTTCTTCTCCTCTTGACTTAGATTTCTTCAACAATTTCTCCAACAGCTCTGCAACAAAACACTCATCTTCTTCAATTTCTCTTTGGCCATACTCATGAGATAAATCTGCCTTATTTTACACAGAACTAAACTCCTCTGATTGTCTTCCAGCAATCCATTTTTTTGTTAGTGTATGGTATTCCTCTTGGCTATCCTTTTGAGACAATCTTACCTTGTTTTCTGCAACAATAGATTTTTGCATCTATCCTTCATTTTCTTCTTTGGAAAAATGCATATGGGCTCCACCTTGGTTGTCTTCATGAGGAATTGTGGCCTCATCCTCCATCAGAATGATTTTATGATCTTGCCTTCTTGAAATGTTCTTATACATTTATTTTTCTTTCTTTTGAATGTTGAGAGATTCACCTTCTAAATCGACAACCACACGTAATATGTCAGAAATAAAAACATTACATCTTTCAGCCTTACTTGCCAGCATATCCATATGCTGATATCAACTCTTCAAATAGATAATGAGAATTCCTGCAAGACTCTCTTCCTCTTCATTCTCCAATCAATATGTAAGATCTATAATAGACATTCTCTCAACATCATTCTCTCCAAGGATCTCACCTTGCTCTAGTTCACAATAGTGAAATCCTTCTTTTTCTGTCAATGGCCTAAATATGAAGTCAACTCCTCTGAGTTTCTCTTTCTTCTTTAAATAATTTGATCTATGCTTCATTTCCATTAGGATTTTCCTCAGTTTATTTATGAATAATTGTACCACTCGCGACCAAACTAGCTTCTTTATAATCCATCCTCTTCTATAGTTTGCATCCACCTTTCTCTGTAGTAGTTGTTCCATCACCTCTAGCTGTAATTCTATCTTAGCTAATATTTTGTCAAATATGTCTTGATTTGATCTTTCATGGCCTCTTTCTGAACCTTTACAATGATCTCCATTAGTCATTGTATCCATTTCCTTTGTGAACACCATCTTGTTCACTTATGGACTGCACCTAAGCCCTCACCTTTAGCAAGTATCCATACCTACCTTGCATACCTCAGCAAGATATCTCCTTGAGATTGGCCTCTTGGTATTCTTTGGTTCTTTTCCTCTTAACCACTCTTTGAGAAACATCTTCTCTTTTAGGCTCTGCAACTACCACTTCCTTTTGAGAACACTCACATGTCCTCCCTATCCAACCTCTATTGGAATTCTTTAGGTTCTACCACTGTTTAAAAGCTCACACGATCCTCCTCTTTTAAGAACACAACTGGTTCTCTATTATAGTTCCTATAACTATAATTATGCTAACACCTTCTTTGTATGCTACCTACGATCTGCAAACAAATCTTAAAACCAAAGTTATCATAGAAACATCAATAAAACCTGCAAGATCTTTTCATGATCTTGTCTTCGACATCTAATTCATTTGCATAGACCATTTCCTTTTAACCATGCCTCTATCCATCAGATTTATAATCTGGTCCTCTCTCCCTTTCTTTGCAATATCTTTGTCGATTGCACACAAAGCACACTTGCTTTGTCTTCCTTGTTATTTCAGACTTTACTTTTTGATATCTTCTCTCTGTACTTGTCTTTGCAATATTAGATTAAACAATCTAACTTCCTCTGTGCAATCAAAACTAATTTTGACTTCCTACTAACTGTTTGACAAATTATATTTGCAGGTACATTTACTGCATCAACTCACTTTCAAGAGCATAAACCTTTCTCTGATTTACCTCCCAAAGAGATTTTACTTTCTATGATACCAAACTGACGCAAGTTAGATACACATCATTCCAATCTCTTTACAAACTTGGCCTAGATACAAATATTCTTCTATCAAATCCCACATTTATTGCGACCCTATTCTCCTTAGGGTGATCTAAACCCTTAACAGGGTGCCTAGGATCGTTTTACTCATTCCTTTGTCCAATTTACCTTTTCCCATAGTACCATTCCTCTTGACCAGGGATTTAATATAGAGGTGTCCAAAACTTGTTTAACATACATAGTCTAAAGGAACTCTACCCTCTCTCCATGTGATTGCGAACTATGACCTCAACTCAACTCCTTGGGTGCTAATATTATGGTATAGATCGATGGTAGTATTTAAATTGACTGTGAAGATTGATGGAGAGGAATGATTTCAGAGTCTCAACTAGAACAACCTTTAAAACCATCATCGATTTCCGCAATGGAAGATGGACGTTGGTGGATGAACCAATGTGAGTCGTTGATTTATTGGCAGGTGACGATTGACGATCGTTGTGGACTGTAAACCCAAAACCCATGTGAATGTTAACTCAACATTTGAATCATGCAATGTCTCCCTGTCTTCAATATGTCTTCATTGAGATCTGACAGTTACGACTCAATCGATTATTGATTTACCCCTTTCCTCATGATCGGACGGTGTGCATAGTTCCAAGACAAATAATGAGCAGTCAATGTTCTTTCCTTCTAATTCTTGCACGATTGTGATATAACGATTATCATCCATCGGTTGAGTGATCTAACGATTGTTGTATCTTCCCCTGTGATAACGATAATATCTCTCCTCCATAGTTCAGTAGGATCATCAATCCTTCTCGTGATCAATGGTCACTAGAATAACATTCATGACCTCATTTAGAATATGGGATTGTACCAAGCCTCCTCCCAAAAATTTTTCTTCTCGGCTCTACAATACGAACCCTACACATGTAATTACATGATCTCAACTATATGGAGAGACATACACTTCTTTCTCATAGAGGTATACAATACACAGATAAACATACATAAATCAAAGGCTTTTAGAATACTCGAAATAGAGTATTTCCTTTTCATTCATATACATATGTTTACATACAATTACAGATTATCGCAGGCATTCTTTTTCCTCAATCAAATCAATAGGCTTCAATTCTCCCTTCGATTGGCCCCTTGCTCAATCTATGGCCTAATTCTTCATTTAATTGGCCCCTTGCTCAATGTATGGCCTAATATTCTATGTCTTTCCATCCCTCTCCTTTCCTCTAAGGCTTACAATAAAATACAAAGGGATTATGAATTGTTTCTTGTTTAGATCCAACAAATCCTCGATAGATTCCTAAGGATCCTCTCTGATCCACTTTTTACTTAACAAAATTCCCATTATAGGGTCTCCTAATCCCTAAGATCCTCATGAGATGTTCACAAGCCTAATATTTCTCATGTTATCACATATTCAAGAACATTTACAATTATATCCTCACACACATATTTCACACTCAAACCACTGAAAACATAGGAAATTACAAATAAATCAAGACTTTGGGAACCAACTCCCTTGAAAACACAAGACCTCCTAGTCTAGGCAATTGTACAATAATTTGGAAGTAGGATGCTCCTGCATCAATTTGAGATGTTTGGCTCGCACCGCGGTCAGTGCACTCTGTAAATTTATAGGGCACATTGCAACATAATTTTAAATTTCCCAACAGTGCATAGGTAAATAGGAACACACCAACGCGTCTGTTTATCGATGCACCACGTAAAATTATTTAGTTATTTGATAGTGCGTCACAGTACCTCTAATGCATCGGTCTGTTACAGTACATGACACAACACACGAATCATATATATTATTTTTTGTGGTGTTTTAGTAAGCATGTGCATCGGTGAATTCATGTTTACAAGCACATCGTTTTAAAGAACTAGAAATTTATCGTGTTGTGCCCTATGAATTCTCTGTGTGCACCACTAGCGCTGCGAGCCAAACGACTTGAACGCACCGCCTGGAACAATTAGATAAAAAAAATCAAAGTTCTATACTCATTAATTTAAAAATAAATGGTGGGGTGGTGCGTCGCCATTACCAAAACTCACCGGTGCATTTAAGGAATGTGTATGCACCACCTTAACTAATTTAAAAAAAAAAATATTTTACGGTGGGTTAGTATTTTAATTTGTTTTTATTTTAAGCGGTGCATAGGGTATTCATAAAACACTGGTGGGGAGGTGAATCAATTTTGAAAATTGGTGGAGTAGTGTGTCTCCATTGCTTAAATGCACTGTGGCTTATAAGGAACGTATATGCACTACCTTAACTAATTTAAAAAAAATAGTTTTACGGTGCATTAGGATTTTAATTTGTTTTTATATTAAGTGGTGCGTAGGATATCCGTAATGCACTGGGGTGTGGGTATTAAAAAAATATTCCCCTGCATATAGGTGAACTTTCCCTTGGATTATAGACTCCTATACCAAGACATAAACACTACAAATGGACACTAACATCCCTTTGAATTCAATTCAATCAATTAGAAAGAGAGAAGAAGAAAGAGTGTGATGCACCTTGTTTAGAAGTTTGTCATTGCTACTTCCAATATGAAATTGATCTCCAAAACCTTAACACAACTTGATACCTGCAATAGGAAGCAAAGAGAAACAAATAAATCCTACTCTACAAGCTTATATCAAACAAATTCATCTACAAAGATCAAATGAACAGTAGAAAAGCACATGCAAGAATACATAAGCTTGAAGGAAATAGGCCAAGTATATTAAAATGAGAACCCAAAGAGAATACTTATATACCATGATTGATTCATTTTCAGAAACCTTCCTAATCTCTCCTCGTCCATCCCTTTCACGATGCTACCAAGATAATAATTTTGATATCTGAAAGCTTCCTCCATTTTACCTTGGAAAGCCTTCAATATATAGGCTTGAGAGGCATAAAAACCATGATAAAATGAGGAGTATGGTTGATTATATGGATCCTTGAGGCTTGTATCAGATCCTAAACTGAGGCCCAAGCATGAAGGTTGAACACAACTAACCCAATCTGAAAGATTTGGTCCATAGATTAAGGTGGGGGATCCCAAATTTTCCTCAACCAAAAGTAGCACTCCCCTATAGTTAGATATGGATAATTTCAGTGCTCCCTAAATAAGGTAAGGTGGGAACCACCCTATGGGTTATCACTCCCCTAGTATGTCCAGGGGAGCGGTACCCTTCAAAAATGCCCCAAAAATGGTCGATTTTCCAAGTAAAAAGTGTGTTTTTGGCCTTGAAATGATGGGTTTCTTCCTCCAATATGAACTAGGGATCATGGGAAATGTTCTTTAATGGTTTAAAGGGGTTAAAACACAACAAACATGTGGAAAAGTGCATGTGACACTTAATAAGGTGCATACGACACTTACCAAGGTACATATGACACTTTACAACATTTGTGACACTTAGGGTGAGATGCGTAAGTGCGCAATTTTGGCGTGTAACAGATTCCCCCTAAAGTGTGAGGTTAGAACAGAAATTGATGGCTGAAACACTTTACAAGTTCTTCAATGCAAGGGTGTGGAGTTGGAGAACCTGGTAGAAGCTACAAAAAATCATCAAACATTATTAATATATGTTCCATTTATGAGGTAGGAATATCTATGCTCATAATACAAGATGACTCAAAGAACGACCACCGACCAATACACTACATATCCATGAAAACAATGACTAAGGATATGGCCACTAGAGATACAATGTGGATCCATAACTCCATGAAATGAACTTATCGTAGCCACGGAAAATACACAATGGATGCACAAGATGACAAAACATAGCCATAGATCAATAAAAAGTGGATCTATATGATAATATATATATCAACATTCTCAAATGATCTCCTTCACATCCTGTGAAAAGAATATAAAAAAGTAAACACTCAACCCAAGGTGTTTGTCTCAATCCAATGTGGTATGAATCTATCCATGTGAATAGATTATTTGATGTCGAACATGGTAGAAACCACTTGATTACCGATCATTGAGGTAAATTGTTCACAAGTGCGAGGGAAATCGCCAATGATGTCAATGAATCCCAAGGTACCATAGTAAACTCGAGTGAATGTGAATAAATGATATGAGGTTGAACATTCGTGGAATCATCCGATCAGAGGTAAATGATGTAAACCTATTTTTGGAAGCAAGAAGGCCTTCCATTGAGGAATATAGGTCCCAAGGTACTCACTGGTTTCTAAGTATAATTCCCAGATGATGTGTTGAAATCGACAGGAAAATACTCATTGAAGGAGGGCCTTGATGTATCCCCCATCCTCGACATGAAACTGACATAGGAAAGTGATGTAATATGGTGAATCAAATGAGTATGGAATGATACATGAAATGGAAATTGGTAATACTTTATATGGATGGTTTGAAGTGAAACTTCCCTTGAACATGATGAGGCACGACAACTGACTTGGAAGCATTGACTCAACGAGTACCAAGAATGTAATGTGATGGAAATAAGATCACTCTTCGACTGGATGAAAAAGTATGGAGACATATGGAATTGGTATGACTCAGAGACAAGAGAATTACCCAAATATAAGATGAGACACAAACAAGTGCCATGTTCAAGGGCGAAAATAGGTTCCATAAAGGATTCCCAAAGACTTGACCCACTTTCTTCAAAAATTCCCCCCACCCAGATAGATGAGTACCCCTTTATTTTTTAATGAGCTTGAGGAGCATAACAGATACTCGGTATATCTCATCCTTCATATGAGTCCCTCGACATATGTTTAACGAACCCGAGGAACGAGGATTTCGGTCCCAGATGAGTCCTGGATATTGGACTCACATAGGTCATTCAATGCATAGTTTTATGAGCCTAAAGAAGGTGAAATTGGTGTTTTTTCACATTTAGAGAGTCTAAAAAGAACTTAAAGGTGACTCCATGGATGAGTTTTTCATAAGTTTAGTCTCCCAATATCGAAAAAAGTGTAAAGCATTACAGGGGAGAACTCTTCTAATCATGTTTGATTAGAGTGTTCCTTTTTCGTAATTAGTCTAAAGAGGCCAAAAAAGAGATAAAATACCACTTGAAAGATTCCCTTTTAAACCTTTTAATGAGTGTGAAAGTAAGCAAGCTCACTGGAAAATATTTTCATGTTTAGGGAGTCTGAAAAGAGCTTAAAGGAGACTCCAAAGAGTTGCTTTTTTGTATAGATTTTATGAGCCTGAAAAAGAGATAAAAGTGTACTCGGTAACCTATTCTCATGTATTAATGAGAGCAAGAAAGAAAAAAGACCAAGCTTGTTCTAGAAAGATTTACTAAGTTACGATGGGAACGACCCTCGAACGAGGATCACTCCTAGTAGTGTGTCTTTCTAGAGGTATTTCCCCCCCCACTTGGATGATAGAAGTTAGCGGTTTCGCTCCAGCATGATGTCTAGAGGCTAGAGACATGTCCCCCAAGTTTCATTAACTCTGACGACTCTTATTCTTTCATCTTTTAGGTGTTTATTCATTGATGGGAACATTTTCAGTAGGCGGAGGAAAAGAAGGTTCAAGTATTTGATCCAGAGTGAGACTCGGTTCGAATGGAGGTGGGTCTGTTTCATTTTTTAACGAGCTTGACAAAGACGATGAACTATTCTCATAACTTCAGGTTCAATCCCTATATTTTTGTTTCATTTTTTAACGAGATTTCCATAGAGAGGAGAAACTATGTTTGTAGCTTTTGTTTCATTTTTTAACGATCTTTCCACAGAGAATAAAAATTATGCCCATAGCTTCTCCTTGATCATGGACTAAAATAGGACAATACTCTAGAAGGGATACATGTCAAGGGACAAACGTAAGCCATGGATTCTAGGAGATCTTTGCTAGATGGCAGAAAAATGCTTCAGAAGAAATACATGTCGACGACCTCGATAAGGGTAGGGAGATCTGGTTCTAAAATCTCTATTGAATAGATGACCATGTAAAATATCGAATCTAATTCAAGAGAAGAGATAGACTATCTCTCATTCACATTTGAGCACATAGGTCATTACATAATTGAACTGCGATGGGGAGGAAATCGTTGACATGTATGGTCCATTCAGGGAAGGCAAATGGTTGACCATCAGATGAGGGTCAATGAATGAAAGTTATTTGATCATTACTATGTTTTATTTGTGATGGAAACATATCCCTCAAAAGGGAGTGGAAAAAAAATCTCTAATAACATAGACATAGTATTGTGTGAGGAGCAGATTAAAATCCAAGGGGTTGTGAACTATCATCACATCGATGTAGATTGTTTTTCCTCTAAAAGTAACCAGAAACTGAGGAAGGATCCTTAAAGATTGACTAAATATTTTGTCAAAGATAAACAAATTAGATGTCACAGATGCAAGTTGTGGGGAACCAAAATATTTCTTAGCATTTGTGGATAAGACACTAATGGAATCACCTTTGTCTATTATAGTGTTAGGAATACTCCTATCACAAACCTACACAGTGATTTGGAAAGGCACATAAGAAAGAATGCATGGATCTATCAAATGATTCTAATCAATAGAAATCATTTGAGTGCTTGAAGAGGTTCCATCTGGACGGGTGGAGTTCCCCCTTGTTCAGGTGAATCAATATTAATAAGGTAAACCTAAGAAATATCCTCACTCTTGGAATGAGGAGTGGGATCGATCGATAATGGACTCAGAGCGATCACTTGGGCTACACTCCTTAAGGGAGGAGTGGGATCATTCAATGATGGATTCAGATCGACCACTTTGGGTTCACTCTTTAGATGAATATTAGAGTTGACCAATGAAAAAATTGGATCAACTAATTTGGTTATTGGTTCAACTGAGGATGAAACTAGATTGACCACTTGGTCAACCATATTGACCGGGGATGGAACTATATTGACTAGTCCATCAATTAACGATGGGTTGGGAGATATATTACGATAATAAGTTGGAAGTTGAAGTTTTTCCAAAAGATAAGAAGCCTCGACCATGCGAGGGAAAAGGTGAGAGTGTTGATCACCTTCGCATAATATACAAGGAAATTTGACGATTCTATTCTTCTTATCAACCTTAACATCACTAGTTGACTGGGTGTCACCAACATGTCTAGCAGGGGCTGATGACATGGAAGACCACATTTCTAAGACCTTGGTGAGACCAGGGAAATCCCTCATAAAGTGGTCACCTTTGCAAATCCTTCAAGGTAATTTGGGTTTAGGATTCTTCATTTTAGACTTGTCGACTTTATCAACACTCCCAGTACGATTAACAATAGTTGGTTGCTCGAATCCAGCATGACCTGATGTGATTGGGGGCTTGGTCTCTTTCTGATTCTTCTTCTTCTTCTTCTTCTTCTTCTTCTTCTTCTCCTTCCATCTATTCTTCTTCTTATCAACCTGACTACTCGCTTTAGATATTTCACTAGGCCAAGAAGGAGAAAGGGAAGGAGATCTCACGAGTGAAGAAGGAGAAAGGTCAACATGAGGTTGATTTGTGGGTGGTGTTCTTACATCCAAAGCATTAGGTGCATTTGAAGCATTGGGTAAATTCAATATCGCTGGAGTGGGGAACAACCAAACTAGTAACCCAATGGTGAGTCCTGAAAGACTCAATGTGGTAATGCACAAAGGAACAACATTTCAAAAATAAGGAAAGGTGAAAGGTTCCCCAAGGAAAGGGGTTCCTTCGTTGGTACTCCCAGGAAATGATGCCAATGAAAATGACTCAACCTAAGGTCCACTAGGGAAAACAAACAACACACGCTACAAATCTAATAAGAAAAAAATCAAATAAACTTTCTCACAATGAAACCACTAGTTGGTGATGAAATCCACAATCCTGATCTGCTTAATGGACTTACGCCTTTGTGCAATACCCCACATGATTTTACCCACGTTTTTACCCTCCAAGGATCCCAAGTGAGTTTTACCAATGTTTGACATAGGTACAACAAAGACTCCCCTATACCGCCACCTTATGTATTAACCCTACATATATAGGACACTAAGGTTACCAAGTCACAATCACCCTCTAGGAGGGTACCGTCGATAGTTAGGATCGAACGTATGTCCAAGACAACAAGTCCAAAATTATTCAAGAGAAATGAAGACAAGTGGGCCAGAAGCCTACTGAGGACCCTAAACAGATTCGGGATTCACAAAGCTCCAAGACCAAATGAAACCAGAAGTTTCTCAAAAAGAACCCCCAATATATGATCTTTCCACTACATGGGTTAAGCTTCGAAGGGGAAATATTCACTACTCTATTTCATGCGACCTCATGTTTAACCCCTGTGTGAGAGGGGGATATTGGCTATTCTTATATGAACAATTGGATTTACCACTCCCTAGCACAAGATTCTATTTTTTTCTGATGGCGTTGGAAAGTTATCTTCACAACCTATTCCAAAGCCCTACACTTTAACCTAATGTAGGTTCACTACCGAATAATATAAATGTGTCTGACCAATTTTATAAGACCTTCATTTTAGGGATGTTTTTTAATCAAGGGTGTGAAAGTGAAACTTATGATGTTTTAGACTTGACTCCAAAAGAGTGAAAAATAATGAGATGAAAATATTTTTCTTCAATTAATCCTACATACGGGATGGATAAGAGTTTCAACTTCCTTTAACAGAAACACCAAATTCCCAAATGAAATTTACCTATATACACTACCCAAAAGCAAGAATGAAACTATATTTTTTGTTTGATTCTAATACATAAAGAAAGAATATGCAAATCCTTCAACACTTCATCACTTTCAATAAAAATGAAAGAGTTGAATGCAGCTACAAAAGATACGAAGCAAAAAGGATTTCAAACAAATCATGTACTCACAGGCTAATGAGAACTGAAAGAAACAAGTATGATAACTCACTCAATAAAGGAATCGATAATCGATAAGCATTCAAGGAATACAAGAAAGTTCAGAGAAGAATCCAAAAAATGATAGGGAGAAAGTTCAGACAATCAACCAAACAAGATAAAACTACGCAAAGGTTCAGTCGATCCAAGGAAAGACAAGTCAATGTCCTTCCCCAGTGGAGTCGTCAATTTATGTTATAGAAATATTCCCCTAAGGACAGGTGAACTTTCCCTTGGATTATAGACGCCTATACCAAGACAAAAACACTACAAATGGGCACTAACATCCCTTTGAGTTCAATTCGACCAATCAAAAAGAGAGAAGGAGAAAGAGTGTGATGCACATTGTTTCAAAGTTTGTCTTAGTTGCTTCCAATCCAAGATTGATCTCAAAACTCCTTAACACAACTTGATACTTGCAATAGGTAGCAAAGAGAAACAAATAACTCCTACTCTACAAGATTACATCAAACAAATTCATCTACAAATATCGAAGGAACAGTATACAAGCACATGCAAGAATACATAAGCTTGAAGGAAATAGGTCAAGTATATTAAAATGAGAACCCAAAGAGAATACTTAAAAACCATGATCAATGCAGTTGCAATAGCCTCCCCAAGCTCTCCTCATCCAACCCTTTCATGATGCTACCAATATCATAAGTTTGATATCTAAAATTCCTCCTTTTTACCTTGGAAAGCCTTAAATATATAGGATTGAGAGGCATAAAAACCATGAGAAAATGAGGGTTATGGTTGAGTATATGGATCCTTCAGGCTTGGATCAGATCTTAAAGTGAGTCCCAATCATGAGGGTTGAACACAACTAACCTAATCTCAAAGAGATGGGCCATATATTAAGGTGGGCGATCCCAAATTTTCCTCAACAAAAAGTAGCACTCCCTTATAGTTAGAGACACAGTGTTGTAGCGCTCCATAAATAAGCTAAGAGGGGCGATATCCTATGGGGTATCACTCCCCCAACAAGGATAGGGGGGCGATACCTAGCAAAAATTCCCCAAAAATGGTCGATTTTCCAAGTAAAAAGTGTGTTTCTAGCCTTGAAATGATGGGTTTCTTCCTCCAATATGACTTAGGGATCATGGAAAATGTTCTTTGATGGTTTCAAGGGGTTAAAAAACATATAAACCCATGGAAAAGTGCATGCGACACTTAGTAAAGTGAATATAACACTTGACGACACTTACCAAAGTACATACGACACTTTACAACATTTGTGACACTTAGGGTGAGATGCATAAGTGTGCAATTTTGACATGTAACAGTGGGTTTACCTGACCACACAAATGCGGTTGGGTTATAAAACACACCGCATAACATAATATAACAAATTTAATATGGTGCATTATTTTTCACTAGAGCACTGTGGGCAGTGCTCACAAGTTATGTACACACAACAGGCGATGCTTGATTGTTTTTCAAGCACACCAATTATGAAATTTATTTATTTATTGAAGGAAGTTATTTTTCTGTATTTGTAAATAAATTTCCCATTTAGTAGATTTTTTTCATGTTTTATGTATTATTTAGGTTGATGTATTGCATATGTTCATCATGCAGAGATGTGAGTGGAGAGAGCAACAATAGGAGCAATAGGAGTAGAGGGTGGAACTGTACAATGTTGTATGGGAATGGGAGGCGAGGGAGAGGGAGAGGGATTTGTACCCTCTCCCTATTACTGTAGGGACTCATGTTCTCTTGAGAAATGTAGGCCTCCTTAAGTACTATGAGGAGGCTACATCCCTGAAGGGGCACTCTGAGTTGTTGGTGAATCTAATCCGTTGATGGGATGTCCATCGACATGATTTCTGTGTGGGTCTAAATCAGTGGTACCATCCCACTGAGGAGGATTTTTACTTTATCACTAGGCTATCCAGGAGATGGGAGGATTTACCTAGTTCCCATATGTCCTAGTAGGTGTTGCAACACAGATTCAACTCATGTAATCTCAGCAATATATTGGGGGTATGTATTATCCCCAGCTGATTTTCAAGTGTCTGGTGCACAACTGTGGATCACCTCTTTCAGTGCAGAGGAGGTTAGGTGTCTTTCACTGTTAGTGATGACCATAACAAACTTTACCAGTGATGGGAAGCACATCATTTTCCCTCTTTTTTATTATATTTATTCTTTGGTACATAGGCCATGATGTATCAGATGGTCTGCCATTTTTCTATGGTAGTTTTGTATAGCACTAGATAGATGTCGTGCTATGATATGTGGGAGGTTGAAATTCCCTTATACCTCAGAGATGTTTTGATTATTTTTTGAGAGGTTTCCAGAGATGAGGATGGATTTTTTCCATCATCCTGCTAGGATGAGGACTTGTGTGGATGCAAATGTGTGGGAAGATTCAAACCAGGATTTCCCCAGATGCACTAGGGCTATTAGGCAGTGAGGCGGATCACATGTTTTTCATGGTGTATTTCCTTACGTAGGTTTGGATTGGTGAGGATGTACGAATATCCTCTTCACACCAAATGAGCCACCAGATGATAGAGGTAATATTAGTTTTTTTTTTAATTAATCTAGTTTCATTTTATTGTCTTAATTAGAATAAAATTAATACTAACACGTTCTTTAACTTGTTTTATTTAATTGTTTAATGAAACTATGTAATTATTTTTGTGTACTATATCTTTTTTAGATATTGGCACTTTCATTGGGGGCGTGCATCCTCCCCCAATAGATCACGATGAGTAGATGATGTCTGAGGTCGTGGTGGGTCAAGGTCCTTGGGTGCATATATCCGATGACATGCATCATAGGACAGATACACGATTTAGGTTGGAGTTGGGTGACTGAATCTATGCACTTTTGAATGAGGTGGGAGTATTCCATGTGTTGATGCGAGACATCGGGGTAGATCCTATGCTCTTGGATACTTGGAGGGAGATGTTGCATGATTTTATGCCTCTTATGTGTCATATCATCAGAGATACCAAGATACTAGCATCGAGGAGGGATATCGATGATAGGCACAACTCACCTTCCAGTACATCTTGTTCATCCAATTCCCCATCGATTGATGAGGGTGGCTAGGATCCCTCTCCACATCTTCCTCCTCCTCCTTAACCTCACCTAGATCATGACAAGAAACACATATTCCTCCTCCTCCTCTTTCATCTCACCTAGATGATAAGGAAGGAGCTATTCCCCATCCTCCTCTTTCACCTCACCTAGATGACCAAACATGTTATGTTCCTCCACGGCTTATTTCTAGTCAAAGATTCGACTAACCACTTCCTCCTGACCATCCATCATCTTCTGCTACAGACCAGGAATCCACTACTGTTGTAGATATACATATTATCCCATCGACTGGACCAGATATGTTATAACACTTATTTGACTTGTTCATGATATATATATGGTGCATTTTTTTTGTACATGTTGATGTACTTAATTTATATGTGGATGTTGATGTGTATATTTTTAGGTCATGTTATGTATGTTTGTTAAATGTGTTTGATAGATGTGTATGTTATAACATTGTTCATTAGATGTGAATTTTCCCTGTTGATCATGATTATGTACTTAATTAATTTATATGTTGATGTTGATGTGTACATTTTTAGGTCATGTTAGATATGCTTGTTAAATGTGTTTGATAGATGTTTGTATTAAATGATGTTTGTTAGATGTCTTTGATGAAGATGTTAGACAATTCTTGTGTTTTGTTAGATGTGATCACAATGATGATACCCTATTAGTTTTCTAGATTTGTGTGTTAGCCAATTAATGACGTTTGTATGTGCTAGAAGTATATATAATTAATTAGATGATGTTAGTGAATTTAAATGTGTATTTTAGATGATGTTTATGTTTGTTAGATGGTTATCATCATGACATTTATTTTTCTTAAATGATCTTTATTATAGATTATGTATTGGTGAACTTATATCAAAATTTTATATATGAAACATAAACACTTAATTTAAATAAAAAAAAGAAAATATATTTTTATAAATTACAAAGTTCAATATGGTTGAAACTATAATTGTGAAATCATCATAAACATTTTTCTATTTCATAGATAGTTCATATATATT
>ML834018.1:0-11239 GCA_009831015.1 Picea engelmannii | reverse complement strand
CATGATAATAATTCTTACAACTTTATCATGATAATAATTCTTAAAATTTTATATAATTAAACATGCAATAACATAGAAATAGGTTCAAATAACAATATAAAATTCTATTTCAATCAATTGTTCCATGCAATACAAATAATTTGAAAGACAAACACATTATGCATCAAACTCATTGTTAACCAACTAAATTTGTTCAAATATTTGTTATAATTATCTTAACATTTCCTCCGTCAGAAGATGAATAAAAAACAATATAATTAGCGAAATAAAGATAACAAAAATATAAAACAATAGTATTAATGATGAAATAAAACATGTACATATCACTCTTTGTTGCCATCACCCTTATTATCTTCCTTGCTTGGCATGATAGCACTGTTCTTCTAAAATATATGTTTTGATCTAGGGTCATGTCTTAATATGAACCACCAATCCCTATCCAACACATATGGGTAAAAACACTTGGTTGTAGCATTTTGGGAAAACATAAGGTTGCTTAGCTTCATCCCACATCTTTCTAGAGTTGATACATATCATCCCACTATTGTGATCTTCATTTACATTATTCTGATAAAAGGTGTCCCACCACTTGCAGCTAAAAATAAGACATTGGAAAGAAGAGAAGTCCACTCGAATGATCTCTTGTGTCTTTCGAACATAACCTAATGTCCCCCATATTGGGTTTTGATCATGGTGGCTAGCACGACTATATTGGTCGAACTCGGCTTCCACTACGAAATCTTCTGTCATGCATCCATCACTGACATCCTCTGTGCGAAAATGATGTCCATATGCCCAGATATATGGGAACAAATGAACCTATAATAAAGTAAACAAATCTCAGTGTCATGTGTCTAATAAGCTGACCAATAAAATATAAAATATAGACATTACAACTAAAAGGTGCATTATGAGTTAAAATTGTACACAAAGATATTATTACCAAGTTGTTGCACCCAATCCCTATGTTTAGTGCATCCTCTTCAACATCTGGGTAATGACCAGATGCACTGTATTTTTCTCTGACTTCGCCAGTAACCCAACTGTTGGGGCATATCATTGGCATGTTTTCTTTTAAATGATCAGGATAAGGAATGCTTCTACCATTCAACCGTCTAAATTCTTTCCTACCACTGTACCATTTCCTCCTCTTATGTTTGTAAAATGTGACCCACGACTTTCTTTCCTTCGAATTGTAAAGAATGAATTGATTGATGGCATCAATTTCTGAATTTACTGATGTGTGTGTGTGTGTGTATATATATATATATATATATATATATATATATATATATATTCATGAAATCAAACCAACATATAGTATGTATCAAATCAAAATATACATTATGAAGTTCAGTGTGAATAGATACTGTGTATAAATTTGGCAAACGACAAGTCACTTACTTTTTGTCAAACGTCTTTTTCCATTCGTTTGGAGAATATCCCCTTCTCTTTTTTCTTCATCCCTTTTGTCATCCCAAATCACCGCACCTGGTGTGTTGTCGATATGATTGATGTACTCACTGGAATAATAGAAAGAATCATATGATATGTACCCCTTTTCCATAGAACACTCTGAGTTTTCCCTTTTTCGAACAAATCCTTTCAATTTATTCATGTACCTCTCTAAGAAGAACATCCAAGGACATGAGACCACTCTGACTATTTCAACCTCATATAATAGGTGAATTAAAAGATGAACCTAGAAGTCCATTAAACTCGTCGGTAGTTCATTCTCAAACATACAAACAATCTCAGCTATCTCTTGATTCCACCATGGAATTCTATCCATATGAATCTCCTTTGATGTGATCCAATGTACAAATGTAGATAATTTAGATATGTCACACCATAGGTCCTGGGATAAGTCATGGTTCACACACCCATGCACGAGTAGAGGATAATGACACTATAAAGTAAACACATACAAAATTAATTATGTTTTATCCCATGCCATGAATTTATAAAACAAATTATACTAAAATCATGTTTTTGACATATGTACTCTTAGAAGGTTCAAATGGTCATGTGATTTTAACTCCAACAAATGGTCTTCCACAGTGAAGTTGCACCGTAGTGAAGACCCATATAAATAAGACACCTTCACACCCAATATAACTTCCTTTTTCAAATAAATATCATCCTTATTCATTATCCATGAGACATCACCTTGATTGAAAGACCAAGAGGGACCAACCTCTCCTCTACTTTCTTTTCTTGGCCAATGTTTCTTTTTTAATTTTTGAAGAAATAAGATCTCTCCTAACAATCTCTATTACTTTTTTTTTATGATATGTGCCTCCATAAAGAAGATGATTTTTTTTTAAATATATGCATGAGATCTGATAAGTGGGAAATATTAAGATGCTCCCAATATGGGAGCTCATAAAAGACAGATTTATTTTTCATCCCAAGGGGAAATTTCTAAACATAGGTGTCAAAGAATTCTGGATCATCGAACATAGGCTCCCCATTTGATTTGAACATTTTTGTAATCTCATTTTCCTTCTCTCTTATATTCTCTAATCCATTCTATTGGTGTCATTATTGTAGGCCATTGGGTTCTCTCTAGTTTACCATTGAAAGTGGATGTTTCTCTTCTATAAGGGTGTTGTTCTGGGAGGAATACCTTTGCATAGTCGTACACTAGTGACAATTGTAGGAGGAAAAACATTAGATAGTATCTAGATGAGACATGGAGTATACTATACAGACATTGAAATTTGTACATGACCATACACATCCATGTACTGAAGAAGAAGAGGATGGAGTTAGAATCTTCTGGAAAGAAGGGTACTTTTGCAGGATACAGAGTATCTCTTATGGATATTTATTGTGAGGAGTAGAAGGATTTGAAGAATTATCATACAGAACCCTCTATTTAAGATGATCACTCTTCAGACGATCATGAAGAGTCAATAGAGATAGAAGGACCAATGGATCTACCTAGAGATGTTGCAGTGACTAGGAGGAGGTCAGCATGCCTTCATGACACTTGACAGGATGCATTGAGGAATACATGTGCTAGTTTCAAGGAGAAAAAATGACCTCAAATATTCTCAATTTATATGGAATTGATGATACACATCATGAGAAGGAACATCTAGCTCCACTAGTGGTGAGGTAGGTGGTCCCACAAAGTACCATCTCAAAAGGAGATAGATTTTAGAGAGATTCAACCCTCAAGATCCAGTAGGGAAGAGCATCTCTCCCTAGTACAGTTCATAGGAGATTAGACTTCAGAGGAGGTTGGTAAATATGGAGGGAGAATATGGATCCAAGATTGTATAGAATCAAAGGGTGTCATGTTCCATAGGGAGAATGTAGACTCAAAGTGAGCCTGATCTTAGAGACAGTCAGTCGACTCATAGGAAGAGTTAATCATTCAGGGGTAGTTCCCCCTCAAATTCAGGTGGGAGAGAAACATCTTCTAGGACTGACAGACATGTTCCATGGGATGAGGAGGCTAGGTCAAAGATTTAGAGGCTCCTAGTATATGTGAGATATCCTAGGAGGATTCCCTTGTTTCAGTAGACTTTGCTATAGTGACAGAAAAGACAACCAGTCAAAAGGATTGAGATATGTATTTTTCCTCAATCACAGAGAATCATTGATTCAGAACCTTCCACTTATGAGGAAGCTGCAAAGAAACAAGTGTGGAAGGATTCCATGATGGAAGAGTACCAGTCCATCATGAAGAATTATGTGTGGGAATTGGTTCTGAGACCAGAAGGGAAGTCAATGGTGAATTCCAAGTGGATCTACAAGATCAAACATGATCCATATGGAAGCATAGAGAAGTACAAAGAGAGATTTGTGTCTATAGGATTCTCCCAGAAAGAGGGAGAATATTATGATGAGACACTTGCTCCAGTAGAAAGGTACACTTCCATTAGAACTATTATTTCTATTGCATTTGTTATGGGATAGAAATTACACTAGATGGATGTTAAGATGTCCTTCTTGAATGGTGTAATTGAAGAAGAAGTGTACACAGAGAATCCATAAGGTTTTGTGATCCATGGGAAGGAGTCCCATGTTTTCAAATTGAAGATCGATTTGTATGAGATTAAGTAGGAACCTAGGGTGCCAGAATAGACAATTATCTGATAAGCTTTGGGTTTACCAAGAGTGATGCAGATCCCAACCTTTATTACAAGGTTGAATATGGTTTCCCATTGATCTTGGTACTATATGTGGATGACATATTTCTTACAAGGGATGAGAATATCATATATGGGTGCAATATAGGGCTCACTTCATATTTCGAAATGAAGGATCTAGTTTTGATGCCTTATTTCTTGGGATTAGAGGTGTGGCAGAGGCCAGATGAGATTTTCCTTAGCCAAGGAAAATATACAGTTGAGATACTGCAGATATCTGGGATGATGGAATGCAAGTCCATGGCCACACCTATGGTTATGAATTTGAAGCTCTTGAGTGATTCATATTCATATTTGGTTGATCCCACGATGTACAAACATGTGATTGAACTCTTGATGTAATCGGTTAACACCAGGCAGGACATATGCTTTGCAGTGAACACATTGATTCAATACATGGTTGAGCTTAGCAATGTACATTGGATAACAAAAAATCATGTGTTGAGGTACCTACATGGTATGGTTGGATATGGACTTAGATATGTCTCGGATGGTGAAGTAAAGTTGCAAGGTTATACATAATCTGACTAGGTAGGGAGTGCAATGGACCGGAAAATCACATAAGGATGTTACTTCATTTTGGGATCAGGTATGATCTTATGGTTGAGCAAAAAAAAGATGTCTGTGGCAATCAATACAATAGAGGCATAGTATATAGCATCTAGTGTTGCAATTTGTGAAGCAGTGTGGCTTTGGAATTTACTTGCAAGGTTATTTAATCTAGACTTGGAGTGAACTTTGATATATTGTGATAATCAAAGTTGTGTGAAGCTTTCAGAGAATGCAATCTTTCATGACAATTCAAATCATATAGAGATCAAATACCATTACATCCAAGACATGGTGTAGAAAGGAGAAGTGGAGCTCCGATACATATCCATGAATGAGCTGATAGAGGACATTCTCACCAAGCCTTTGTCTAGAGTGAAGTATGAGCACTTCAGAGATAATATTGGCATGACATAGAATTTCCACCCTCATTGAGAGTGAGATGTGTTGTTTTTCCTCCAACGGGATCTCCCTTTAGCCAAGGGTTTCAAGGATCAGTCATGTGAAGTGACTGAGGGAGTAATGTGTATCCTAGTACAAGTCTTGCCTACACTAAGTGAAGTGGCTAGGTGTGATTGGGACTTGTGGTTTGGTCTTGGATATGACATGTGAAATGGATAGGTGTGATTGGGACCATGACGTATCCTTGAGACTATGGTAATAGTCTTTCCCATACCATGTGAAGTGGATGGGTGTGATTGGGACTACTAGGAGAGTAGAAACATCATTAAATAGTCTTGAGACTATGGTGGTAGTCTTGGAGTACTATATTCTCATGGTGTAGTCGTGAGACTATGCTGGTAGTATGGGGACTACCAGATGCTCATCGCGTAGTCTTGAGACTATGGTGGTAGTCTTGGACTACTAGATTCTCATAGCATAGTCATGAGACTATGGTGGTAGTCTGGGGACTATTAGATGCTCATAACATAGTCGTCAGAATATGGTTTTAGTCTTGGGACTACTAGATTCTCATAGTGTAGTCGTGAGACTATGGTGGTAGTCTTGGACTACTAGATTCTCATAGTGTAGTCGTGAGATTATGGTGGTAGTCTTGGACTACTAGATTCTCATAGCGTAGTCGTGAGACTATGGTGGTAGTCTTGGGAATACTAGATGCTCATAATCATTGTCATAATACTATGGTGTTAGTCTTACCCATGCCATGTGAAATGGATGGGTGTGATTGGGACTACTAGAAGAAAAACATCTTAGAAGAATATATCCCTAGCTAAGAGGGAGTGTTGGTGTTTTGGTAGTAGCATGAGGTATTCCCTCTTGGAAAACATTTCTTGGAGAAAAAGAAGATTCCATAAGTCAAAGGAATACCATTGAACAAATGAAGAACACCCCGGAAGAGAAGTCATCCCACAGGAAAATAATAAAGTGGAAATATAATTTCCAGGAAAAGAAGTCAGCTCACAAAAATAATAAAGTAAATTTGAAGACCCAGAATAAGAAGTCGTCCCAAGACAGGCATCCAGATTAACATAAGTATAGGACTGGATCATTTCATTTGTACAGTCAGATAGTTCTCCTTCTGCAGTGCACACTAGGCATCTAACAGTTGCAATTGTGGCAGTTTCATTATTTCTAGTTTTCTAGTTCTCTTAGATATTTTTCCCCACTTGGGGAAGGATATTCTTGGTTCTTATTGGTGCTTTCTCTTGTGCGCTACCTCTATAATAATTGCGCTAAGGTTGTGTGGTGCTACTCAGTTGTCTACCCTTTCCAGGGTTTGACAAGAAGAAGAGATAAGTACTTGTTATCAGGGTTTCTTCATTGTTGAATTTTCTCTTGTGAAGAGAGCTTGTTCATGGTTGTATTGCATTATCAAAAAGATTATCTATAAGAAAATTCGGTTGAGTTTTTCCCCGAGTTTGGGGTTTTCCCACAACAAATCTATGTGTCTTCTTGTGCTTGTCTATTTGCTTCTAGATTATGTTTATTTTTAGTATATGGATGCTTAATATTAACAGAAGATCAACATACTCTGGTTAATCTATTGCTAATGAAAATCTAATAAAATCTAACACATACATGGAGAGGATGATAGAGGGGGTTTGATGGTGAAGGAGGGTAACTCCACCTCTCTTCTAGTAATTATTATTTTATTTATTTTTTAAAATTATATATTAGTTATTTGACATTTTATTGATGTTATATGTATATATAAATATGAAATTAGCATTTGAACATTTATTTAAAATTGATTAGATATGAAACATTGGCCTATGCATCAATTATGTCACACTAGAGAGATTTATAGACATGTGGCGGATTTTGAATTATACATTGATGTCTCATAACCTACTTGATGTTAAAAATATACATTTGGAGTTTGTCATGTGGCAAGGACCAGGTAGTAGATTCTAAATTAGTTCACATTGCATGTGTTGAATATTTGTTCCTTTCACGTCGATTATTCGATAGGTAAATGGTGCTTTCTGTCATGTGGTCCACACAAAAATGAAGAGGTAAATGTTGGATACATGTCATCTATATGTCATTTTAGCATCGGGTAAGTGATGAATAAGGCAAAAAAAGGGTCACAATTTCTTAATCAACGACTTGTAAGAAGTTGAATATTCTATGACACTTAGCCAACATATATTCAATTCATGAGTGAAACGAAATCAACATTTATAATCTTGAACTCACATTGAATTATGTTGAAAAATGGGTTCAAATATAGTAGTGATGGAATTACACAAAGAGATTGACCTAAATTCTTCTAATGTATGGGGAGCAACTTTCTTAGGTATCAATGCCAAAAAGGTAGAGTTTAATGCTCCTAAAACCCAACTTGAAACTCTAGATTCTTCCACCACTCCTAGAATATCCTCCTCTATGAGATCATAGAATCTTGGGTAGAACTTGATGGGAAATCCTTGTAGACCCAGGTTCTTATCTTTTTAGAAGGAAGAAATGACATATTTTAATTCCTCTTTAGAAATTGCCTCCACTAAACTATCATTTTGTTCCTAGTGGACAAAACTTGGAAACAAAGTGGAGAGTTTTATAATTTTTGCTATATTAATTGATGTTAGGGGTCCTTGAATAGATTCTTGGAAGAGAAACCCCTACACTTGATATCTCCTTGAAATTAGAAACTATTTAGGTGTCTAAGCTTGAATATCCCATTTAGAATTGGTACCCTTCCCATGTTTGCAAAATTATAGAAAAACTTGGTATTTTTGTCTCCTTGGGCTACCCGAGTGGCTCAACTCTTTTGATGCTATTTGGCCTCTTTCCAAGTTAATAATGCATTTTTTTTACATCTTCCAATCTCAATAGCTTGTCTTTGAAAGCGATACCGGTGGCATTTGCTTCATGAATCCTTGTAAAGTGATTTTGTAAAGTGATTTTCCATTGATCGATAGAAACTCTTCTTGTGAATTCTTATAATTGGTTTTTRATACCCTTTAATCATATTTAGATTCTCATTGGATTAAAACATTATTGTACCGTGACCTTACCYTATCCACCGTTTCAAGTACATTTCCTACTAATAGGYATGTTTCCAATCTTTTAGCGACACTCTCATCCCATAGCCTATTATTCCTCTACATGGGAGATAATTTCTAAGTGTTTGGCATCACAAAGATTACCCTCTTCTAGTTTTGCATCCATCCTCATTCAGCTGAGAGATACTTCTCTTGTGTGCTTTAGTTTAGTTGACTAAGACCGACAATGGCTCACTGAACTTAGGCTCTGTGTGTTATGTTCCTTGCTCGGATTTTAATTGAAAACATTACCTCTTAATTTCAGAAGATTTAAGGGGGGACTTTGTTAATTTCAGAAGATTTAAGGGGGGACTTTGTTGGATTCTGATGTGTTTCAGCTCATTCCCACTAGAACAAGGTAAGGCAACATTATGAGAACTTCCATTATATTTATCATCTGGACTGAACATCCATTATATTTATCATATGGAATCATAACTCCATTGTCATGGGTTTGTATGGCATTCATAGTGGTTTTATCTCTGCGGGGAGATTTTGTCAGGTGTGATCTTGTTATATGGAGCGGAAGAATGAACCTGATGTTGCATCAGGGCTGGTGAACCTGAGGAACAGTTTGACAAGGGTGGGTATTCAATTATACTGGAGGTGTCTGCTGGACATGAGAGATTGTGGTTTACCAAAGGTACAGTTCGAAGGTAGGCAGAGCTTTTTGTATCTAAATCAGTTGAAATCGATTCCTATTTTTTCAATTTTCATGAAGATTTTTTAGTTAGTAGATTGGATCATTACCCATATGATTCTTGAGTCCATTTCCGAGGTTTTGTGATCCCTTTTTAGTATATTTTGGAGGAGAAAGTTACTTGTTCTCAATTTATATTTTTGCAGATTTTGTGAATTTTTTATAGTTGGTAGGTGGATGTAGCAGTATGATTAATCCGTCCAATGCAGATTTTTTCTTATCTAGTTTTTTGGTAGAAGAATTGATATCACGTCAGAATTTTACAATTTGGCTGAATGTCTTACTGTTACTGTTAGTGATTTGGGATCTGCCAATATTCTCATTTATGATGCATTGGGTTCAAGTGAGAGATTTATGATGGATATTCTCATGAAGTCTCTTGACAATGCTTAGTATCGTATAGGTTTTTCCGGTTCGAGAGCACTCCAGAGGGTCTTTGAACTTGAAATTGTACAGATTGAAAGTTTATATTGTAACATATCTGAATGTATTGTAATTTTTCGAGCTGTATACAGCAGGATTAGCAGGCGGAATGGTGAATGGTGGTCCGACATCAGAGAGCCGAGCTTAGGTCAATGGCAATCCGATATGAGAGGCCCGACCACACGCAGTGGCGTTCCTTCAAATTTTTGAAGAAATGGCCGTCGAAATTTTGAAGGCTGACTAACGTATGAAAACGTATGAGGAAGGCGAGTTCACAGCATAGGAGCATTTCTGATGGACAAGGATTCATTGTAAATACATGGAAGTTCACGCAGCAGTTTAGTCAATTGGATAGGATCTGGAACCGTTGCTGCACCTGCGAACAGTTCCCCTGCTACTTTCTCATTCAGCCGGCCGTTGACAATCAATAAATTATTCTCATGCCGTCGGATGGGCTTCCCTCTGCGCCACATGTCTTTTGCCAGGCCGTACGATCCGTAAAACTCTAGCCGTCGAATCGGTGCCACGTGGAACTCTAGCCGTTGGATTGAACAACTAACAGCTAGAAAGGATTGGATTGATCATCCTTTAAATGTGAAGAGTCTTATGGAAAACACCAGAAAAGAAAACAACCATCCTTTAGATGTGGTGAAACCTGGTCATCAACAAAATGGGAAAAAATAAAAAATAAATGTTAAGATAAAACAAAATGGGAAAAAATAAAAAATAAATGTTAAGATAAGTACAAAAGTCTTTCATTTTGTTTAACTACTCAACCACTCTCAATATAAAATGTTACYTTCATTTTGTTGAAAAGTTACGTAAATGTATTAATATGTAAGTAAGATGGCAAAGTGAACAAACTTATTTAATTTTGTATTTATTAGTAATTAAGTTAATAAAATAATATTTAAATTTGGATAAAGATGATAGCAACTTTCCTTTAAACCACTTAAAATAATTATATAAATTTATTATATATAAAGAAAGAAAGTCAAAATTAAAATGATATGTAATTGTTATATATTATATATTTAAAAAAAAATTAATATGATATTATATGATATGTTTAAAATTTATTTAAAATAATTATATAAATTTATTATATATAAAAAAAGATAGTCAAAATTAAAATGATATGTAATTGTTATATATTATATATTTAAAAAAAAATTAATATGATATTATATGATATGTTTAAAATTTATTTAAAATAATTATATAAATTTATTATATAAAGAAAGATAGTCAAAATTAAAATGATATGTAATTGTTATATATTATATATTTAAAAAATAAAAATTAATATGATATTATATGATATGTTTAAAATTTATTTATGAAATATTTGATATTTAATTTTTATTTTTATTTGAAATTAGTTTATTTTTTCTTGAATTTGAATTGATAATTAAAAAATTAAAAAATAATCAGTAAATTATATTTATGATAAATTTAATATATTTTTAAAAATAAAAATTATTTTGAGTGTGGAGAAGCTTTGTACTTTTAATAGCTGAGAGATTATTTTCTGAATTAAATTTTGAATTTAAGATTTATAATTTATATCTAAGAAAATTAATTTAAATTTATTACTAATTTCTTATGATTTTGAATAGCCCATTTAACAATGCGATTGAAACTAATGAAGTGAATAAATAACATAATACCAATCATCACCTTTTAAACTTGTATCTTTTTCAATGAAAATTTTGAATGGTATACCAGTATACCATATTACATTGTAATATGGTGAATAAATAACATAATACCAATCATCACCTTTGAAATTTGTATCTTTTTCAATGAAAAATTTGAATAACTATACAAATCTTCTTAGAAATGAAAGTTTTGAGCATTCACTAAACATTTTAGAGAATAGAATTAAATGTAAAGTT
>ML834017.1:0-33734 GCA_009831015.1 Picea engelmannii | reverse complement strand
CCAAATGATAAGAATTAAACATAATTTAAAAGCTGCCCAGGACAGGCAGAAAAGTTACGCTGATAGTAACAGAACCCATAGAGAATTCAAAGTGGGTGATCATGTTTTCCTGAAAGTGAAAACTAACAGGAGTTCCCTGAGGCTGGGAAGTTGCGCCAACTTGGTAGCAAGATTTTGTGGGCCATTTGAGATCCTGGAAAGGATTGGGCTGGTTGCATACATGCTTGCATTACCTGCATCTATGACTATACATAATGTGTTTCATGTTTCACTGCTTAAGAAATATGTACCTAATGCTAATCATATTATCGATTGGACTGTGATTCAGGTGGAACCAGATGGTGTTCTGTAAGTGCATCCTGTGCGCATATTGGACAGGAAAAGCAAACAGCTCAGGAATCAAGCTATAGAGCTTGTAAAGGTCCAGTGGACCTGGTATGGTCCTGAGGACGTGACATGGGAGCATGAAGAGGTTATGCGGACAGAGTACCCGCATCTTTTTGAAAATTTTGAAAGGCTTGTAGAGACAGTGTAAGTTGCACTGAGGACAGTGAAAAAATAAGGGGAGGGGAATTGTAGTGTCCCCAAGGCCGAGCCCCGCTGTAAACCAAGTTATGAAAGGAATTGTGATTATGTTTTATAGGCTGGTGAGCCAAGTTCTTGTAAGCTAGAGACTTATGTGTTGTTAGGCCAGGGAGCCTAAGTGTTGAAGGCCAGGAGCCTGCTGTTGTACTTGTATGTATGCAGAACACTTAATAAAATATAAACACCACCAAGTGTAGACCGACCACAATGAATGAGTGAAGGGGGACTGAGCATCCACATAGTGGGCAAGGAATTAGGGGCTGGAAGGTGGGAAAGGGGCTAAGTGTTGAGCCTAGGGGTTAAGCCTAGGGGGGCTTAAGCCTGGGAATAATATTTTAATATTATTCCAAAAGATATGTGCATCATATGTTTTTATCCTAAGTCCTTTTGGAAGGACACGTGAATTCCCAAGTGGTGGGAGGAACGTGTGCTGGTGGAACGCATGCAGTTCCATGGGTGACAAGTGTCAACCCTGGTGCATGCGAATAAAATGGCCAGGGTGAGCCGTGAGAAGGGGATTCCCATTCCATCTGATTGTCTAAACGCGTACAAAGCTCTGAGCAGTATGACTAACCCGACTCCTGTAGAGAACCTTGGGGAGATCCTGTAACTCGAATGTCTGTGTCTAATTCTGAGAAATCCTGTGTGTGTAACCCCAGCCTACGAGAAGCCTGTGTTGAATTCGAGGAATATTATTTGCTTGTTTGGGAAAGCTGAGCGATCCTATGCGAGCATTCCCTGTTCTAAAGTCGTGACTGTGAAGCCATCCTGTGATTGCCAAACCAGTTTTTGGAAAGCCTGTGTCTGTTTTCCCATGGGATTGTTGAGACTACGCAGTACTGGACTGCGTGAGGCTTGTTTTCCTGTGAGCGACTCCCTCCAGGTGAGAGAGTGTGCAGGGGAAGGAGAGAACTCCTGGAAGGAACCCTGTAGCTGCCATAGATCCCAGAGACTTCTGGTCCGGTCTGTTCCTGTAACCCAAGGTAAGGGAGATTGGCAGCCGAAGGACTGTCCAGGTGACAAAGAAGGTGCATTCTCCTGGGGTGGAACAAGCATGTGGGGAATGAGGGTCTGTGGGCAGTGAGCGTGGGAGATTCCTGGGAGAGCATTCCGTCCTTGTGGTTGTGTGTGACTGTTTTACCTGTAACCTCAGCCTGAGCCTAGATTCCTTGCCTTGGGGTGGAGCTTAGTCCCAGCTCGGGGGTGACCCACTGCTGAGCTGATGAGCAGTGTGGTCTAAGGCTGGGAGGTTCGTGGAAGGCCTGCATTTGGTTGGTGGTGTGAATTCATAATGACCGTACCTTGTTCTAAAGGTGGTCTTGCCAATGTCCTCATCCTTTATTCTCACTTGGTGATATCCAGATCTGAGATCTATTTTTGAAAATATTTTCGCATCCTTCAACTGATCAAAAAGATCATCAATCCTTGGCAGAGGATACTTGTTCTTGAAAGTGACCTTATTCAACTGTCGAAAATCAATGCACAGCCTCAACGTCCCATCTTTCTTCTTCACGAATAGGACCAGGGCTCCCCACGGTGACACACTGGGGCGAATGTAACCTTTCTTTAGTAGCTCTTCGAGCTGCAATTGCAACTCTTTTATCTCTGGTGTACTCATTCTATAAGGAGCCTTTGAAACTGGAGCTGCTCCAGGCATCAAATTTATAGAAAAATCGATATCCCTCTTCGAAGGTAGTCCAGGTACCTCCTGAAATATGTCCTTGAATTCTTTGAGTACTTCATGGTCTTCCAGATTTGATACTACATCTTGGGATGCTTCTTCCACCCCAGCTACAAATAATTGATAGCCTTTCCGGTAACATTTCTTCAGCTGCATGGATAAGATTTCCCTCACAGCCATGGCTCTGGGAATTCCTTGGACTGTTACTTGATTTCCCTCTTAGTTCAGGCATGTGAACCTCTTGTTACGGCAATCCAGAAGGGCATGGTGCTGGTCCAACCAGTCCATCCCAATTAAGCAATCATATGAGCCTAAAGGCAAAATGTTCAATTCAGCCTTAGTGCTCATTCCTTTCATGTCCACTGAACAGGACTTAACCAATTCAATGACCTTCCTCTTGGTCCCTGTGGCTAACTGCACTAACCAAGACTTCTCATGTTTTCTTCTCATTAGATGCAAACTATCCACCACTCTAGGATCTACATAACTATGGCTAGCCCCTGAATCAATTAAAATAACAAGTGGTCGGTTGTTGATCGTACCTTCCACTTCAATCATGTGCGATTGAAATTCTTCTTTCTTATTGTCCAGGGCTGCGTAGATCCTTGGCATTCTACTGCCCATATCCTCCACTGTTTCAGCTTGCTGAACAATATGGACAGTTCTTGCTTTGTCTTTCCTATGGGGGCAGTCTCTGTACCTATGATTTCCTTTACAGCCCCAACACTCTATAGGTGGAGGCCTTGGCATCTGCTCACTCCCTTCAACCTTCCTAGGCTCTTTAAAAGATGACTGTCCCCAAGTACTGTTTCTGAAAAAGGAAGGCTTGCTTCCCTTCTGCCTTTGTTCCTTCTTAAATTTCCTCCGATCATCCCAGACCTTCTTAAGGATAGGCCTTTCTCCTTGCTGTTCATACAAGAATTTCGCTTTTCTGATGGTCTCTTCCATGGTCTTAGGATCATCATATTGAATCTTGTCACTCATGGAAGGTGGTAGACCACTTAGATACCTTTGAATTTTAACAGCTTCATCCTTGATGAATGGAACATACTTCAGTAGTTCCAGAAAATTTCATTCATACTCATCAATGGTCATACTGCCCAACTTGAGTTCAAAGAACTCCTTCATCTTTCTGTCATAGTATCTTTTAGTCAGGTATTTCTTCTCAAAATACCTCTTAAACTCCTTCCACGTTACCTCTTTCTCTCTAATGTGCTGCACCTGTACAAACTGATCCACCACATGGATGCTTTTCCTTTCAGTTGGTACATTGCAATTCTTCCTTTTGCATGGGTAGAATAATTCTACAGTTGGAAGTATTTCTTCATGCCAAGCAACCAGGTCTCAGCATCTTCCTCCTTCTTATGTTCTCCATCGAATGTTGGAGGCTTAATCTTGTTCATCTCTCCTTTCAATTCCTCCTTTCCAGATTTTTGATGTTTTCTGGTAGGGGATGGGCTTGAACTACTGTGTGTCTTCTTGTCAGAATGTCTTTGGGAGCGACTAAGATGTCGGCTACCGCTCCTCGACCTTCTTCTTCTTTCATGGGTTTTGCGACTCTCCGTCATACTTGAGTCTCTTCCCTTCTCGAGTTTCTTCTCTATTCTTTCCAGGCTCTTCAAAAATTTTAAGTTTAATGCACCTTGTCGATCCCTGACTTTCATGAGCTTTCGGCTATCATCTCGGCGAGCCTGGGACTGTCTTTGCAATCCTTCAATGATTTTCATTATGTGTCCTTCCTTATCCTTCTCTTTTCCATTCCCATTGGAGTTCGATCCTTCGATTCCCAGGTTAACATCCTTTCCTTCCTGTTCGTCTTCTATTTCGAGGGTAATCTGCACCTTTCCCCACTCCATACTCAGTCGTTGGTTAACTGGAGTCCTGACCTCCGTTGAACTCTGCACACGCACTGTGCAAATAAAATCATAGTTTATCAGGCCATTAAACCTTCAGGAACAATCTTCATCATTTATAACTAATACCAACAAGAACAAAAGACATTTCGATTCCAATGGGTTTTCTAAGCTCTCGTTCAGCTCTGCAATTTTCGTGTTTTCGAAGCTTTCATTTTCGGCACTTTGGGATTTCAGAACTTCGGGTTTCGAGGTTTCGGAGTCTTGGTACTGGAGAACTCCCGTTTAACTCTCCTTTCCAACCCCCGACTTCTGAAATTTTGTTTTACCTTATTCTTCGGGTCTACATCACAGCTGTCGCCTTTTACCAAAGTGGTGTGTGGCATGTTTCGGAGGATCCTCGTCACGTTCAGTGACATCATGAGGGTCCCACCACTCTCACTTCTCTTTTCGACCCTCTGACATGCGGTACATCTCCATGTGTCCACATCCATTCCTAGAAAAATCCAACGGTCAGATCTTTCTCACATCGGACGGTCGTTAAAGACTCGGAGATTCCCCGAAGGAATCTCGTCCGTTCATCGGGACTTAGCCACATGCTAACATCTCGACAGTATGGTCAGGATTTATCACGACAAGAGTCCGAGTTCTTTTTCAACGGAACTCTCGAATCCCCAATTTTCCAAAACGGGTAATCTCTCAACATATGGCCATCTCAAATCAGACGGCCCACGACTGCTTCGGGGTTTCCACCATGGAAAGTCCCGATCCTTTTGGGGTTTTGGGCTTCCAAAGGCCGATGCGCTCTAACTCCCGTTAGCCCTCCGGGATAGACTCGTGGTTCACACGACCTCCCCTTATATGACCACAGTCATACCTCCTATCGGGTTTTTGGACTTTCCAATGCCGAAACACATATGTCCTCAGGATTCATGAAACGCCGAACCCCGATATGTTGATGGCCTCCTGATCTCGCCCATGTGTCCCATTTGATGGACGGCTCAGATCGTTCCTAACCAATTCGGAATTTTTCATATCGTGATTTCCACATTCCTGTGTATTTCAAAAGGAATTTTAATTCCTACGCACATATTTTCCAGATCCGACGGTCACGAGGGCTCGCCTTCCCTCCTAAACAGATCCTAAGGTTCTAACACCATTTGTGTAGGGACCTATCTCCCTGTGTCCATAGACCACACCAACTGCGGTTTCACTCGCCGCTATACTTCCTGAGCTCGTAAGCATGGTCAAGCAACTACTTGAAACTCTGGAACAAACCAAGGTCCGAAATTGGTCCTCCAAACCCAATTTCCCTTCACATTCTCGGTCCAAAGACCGCTCCACTGGCCCATCTAGACTCAATGTCGAAACCTTCGCTCTGATACAAATATACCTTGTACAAATTTTATATTATTACATTATACAATAAAGTTACAACACCATTTTAATATAAAAATAATTGTTTCAATTAAAAAAAAAACTATTTATAAATAAATAACATGACCTTTTACCACAATTTATGCTTTCATTCAAATTTATTTAAATTAGATGAATGATTATCATGAAAACAAAATATATTTTGTACAAATTTTATATTATTATAACTATTGTGTCTGTCGCGACATGGTATATAATGTTAGACACATCCTTTGATTGTTATTAGTTCATGCATTGACCATGAGACTTTCCAAAGTTTCACAATTACTGGTTGATTTTTTATATTTTTTAAAAATATTTAAATGAATTTTTTTGTGTTATCATTGGTCGATCAATTCAACCTCTTATTGTAGAGGTAGCAGCGAGTTTCTTAGAATTGGAGACAATAGCAACGAGTTGAATAGTTGTTGCTATCAAAACCTGTCCGTTGTTGCAATCGATAATGGTTATCACAATCGAGACATGTCATGTGGTTATCTTCATACTAAGTTATAAATAAAATTACAACACTATTTTAATATAAAATTAATTGTTTCAATGAAAAAAACCTATTTATAAATAACATTTTACCACAATTTATACGTTCATTCAAATTTATTTAAAATAGCGTTTTACCACAATTTATACTTTCATTCAAATTTATTTTAAAAAATGAATGGTTATCATAAAACAAAATATACTTTCAAACTTTCAAGTTAAATGAATTGTTACTATCAAAGCAATGTTAAACAAAATATACTTTCAAATGTTCAAAGCTAAATCTAAGCTTTCTATGGAGAGGTATAAAACAAGGCCTTTCTCATATTCATTATCACCGTAAGTGTTTTCCATCATTTTGGTCTTCGTTAACCTTATCATTCATTCCAATTAGTAGTGTGGTTGTTTTGGGAGTTCAATTAATTTTGAATATTTAATAATATTTTTTAATCAATGTAGGATTAGGCTTTGTAGTTATGATACCATATTGTAGCATCCCCAGTATTCAATTGGTCTATGCGACATAAAAAATTTAAACTATATACAAAATTAAAACATATACACACAAAAACTCTTACGGAACTTTATATATATAACTTAAAACAGACAAATACATTATGCAAATGCACAGATTCATACAGAATACTAATAAAAATACACATGCAATACACACAAGAAAAACCCATAAAAATAAACACATACATAATAATGCAGTGTGTAATTTAACATACAATTGACACTTATCTTGGTAAAAGCATCACCAATTCAACCTCTGCAACAACAAATCGATGTTGGTTGAAATTCCTGGAACAATTTTTTCTCAAACTCAATTCAAAAATTGAGAATTTTAATCAACTAATCTCGCTCCATCTCTCATGGCTTCTCTGAAACTTCAAATTCAACCAATTCCAGGTCTGAATTTGCTAGAACAGATATTAAATTAAGAATATCTCACCACTTGGCCAAATTTCTCAAATTTCTCATGAATTTAACAACATAATTTTTTCCCAATTCCACACAATTGCTTCTGATTATTACCATGGACGCATTGTAACTTGAAATTTTGCCACTTAGAAAACAATTCTCTGTGAAATTTCACTTCAATTCAACTTGCTCGGCCCATTCAAGTTCAGTGTTGAAAACTAGAGCTCTGATACCATATTGTATTTTGTCATTGATGAATGATGGCAATCCACTCAAATACCTTTGAATCTTAATTGTCTCATCCTTGATGAAAGAAACATACTTCAACAGTTCTAAAAACCTTCTTTCATATTCATCTATGGTCATACTCCCAAATTTGAGTTCAAAGAACTCTTTCATTTTCTTTTCATAGTATCTTTTAGTCAAATATTTCTTTTCAAAATACTTCTTGAAGTCCCTCCAAGTAACATTTTTCTCTTTAATGTGTTGCACCTGCATGAGATGATCCCACCACATGGATGAAAATAATACTAATAAAAATACGCATGCAACACACACAGGAAAAAACCATAAAAATAAATGCATACATAATAACGTAGCATGTAATTCAACACACAATTGACACTTATCTTGGTAAAAATATCACCAACTACATGTAGATGTTCCACATTCCTCTCATCCTTAGGCCACACTTCTCAAAACTCTCAGCAGTGGGTCACCCCCGAGCTAAGACTAAACTGTTGATTAATTGGGTTGGTTGTCATTGATGTCAACCCTTGAAGAAAGTCTAGTAGAAAATTCTAGTAGCACAAAGGTTTGGGTAATGGACCCAAGTTTTTTTTATGGATAATTGTATGATTTTTGATATATTTGCAGGTAAGACTATTCTAGATGGATCGTACATTTCATTCCATTTCCGGTGGTATGTAGAACGTCACATAACTCCTCACTGTTAGAGAGTTATGGCCATGTGAAGTTGGAAAACCCTCATGAGTCATCTAGAAGCCCCAAAAGGTCAAAGTAGTCAAAGTGTTTGCAAAGAAGAAATTATTTAAATAATAAAGTGAAGTGATGAGTGTACTATAAGTAAAAAAGGATGCAAAAGAAATTATTTAAATAATAAAGTTAATGGAGAACTTATTAATTATGGAAAGTGGTTAAGTTAAGTGGACAAGTGGTTATAAGTGGGTTAACCCTAAAATAAGGAAAGTGGGTTAAGATGGTTAAAAGGTAACCCCTTGAGGATGCTACATGAAATTATAAATAAGATGCAAGACTCTCTCATTTAATCACACTTGGACACATTGAATATCTATTGTTGTGTAAGGCTTATTGCAAGTACTCATTGATACATCTGAAGTTGTGAAAGTATAAGGTAGCACGAAGGGTTGATGACGAAAGTTTTGGAATTACAACAAATACTTAAAAACCCTAATTTATGAGGTGTACGCGGGCTAAAAGTGTATTAGGGTGCGTACCTACGCGGGATGGAAGTGTATTTGGGCATGTACATGAGGGTAAAGCCATAGAAACTTGAGAATATGGAAATGTTGAGGTTCTAGATTCTGAGATCAAACTCCCAAGAAGGTCTACAGTGATCAGATACATCAGATCTATCCACTGGTTCAAAATGTATGTCTTATTTCTATGAGTAGTTGGATTTTTATGTATGCATGAGAAATGGTTATAGAGACTTGAGGATTCTCCCTAGAAATATTAGTGGTTGTATGGGATCTTCTGTATAATTCATATCTACAGAAATACAATGTTGGTATAATCAATATTTATCATTGATACCTCTTGCTAGAGTGAAGTCACATCTTTTATTTCTTGGCATATGGCAAAGGGTTTTTGTGGTACATGGTTGAGAGCTTATATTTGTGAAGTGGTTGATGTATTCAAAGGTTGAATATCATAAAGGATTTGATGTCTAGATCATGTGAGGGTTATTATACTTTTTCATGATTAGACACACTTATATGGCACATGACTAGAGAGAGATATAGAGTTTTTGGGTAAAGTTTATGTATGAGGAGGCCTGCACAGGGTACAATTACAGTCTAGATACAGTGACAAGTTGTAGATCTATGTGAAAGAAGTTGCAGAGGATCAAATTTTTTCATAAAAAAGAAAACCCTAGTTTTCAGAAGGTATATGAAGACTGCATAATAGACATGACACACACATACATAAACTTTTGTATAGATAGGGAGTGTACATACGCATGTTGCAGAACTATAGGTCATGTATCCCTAGTTTCAGAATACATACGAAGGTTGCATAACAGACGGGATGCGTACATACGTAGGTTGTTGTACAAATAGGGAGTGTACATACGCAAGTTGCAGAACTATAGGTCCCATATCTGTTGTATTTTGTTTGATACATGTTCAGTTTAGGTACAGTTTGATTGTAGGAAAGTAGTACATATTGGATGTAGGTCAGTGGTATAGGTTGGTACAATTGTATAGTGGTATATCTCACAGTGATAGTATGATAGTGGTTCCATAATTCTACTTCTACGTCAGGGCAATTGGACGAGGCAAGGACAGGTGGTTGTAGTCACCTTCCGATTGTAGCCGGAGAACATAAGGGGTTGTAGCCTTCTTTCGGTTGTATCCAAAGAATTAGGGAGTTGGAGCTTCCCTTAGGTTGTATCCTGAGAAAATAGGGGGTTGGAGCCTCCTTCCAATTGCAGGTGGAAAACAAAGGAAGTTGGTGCTTCCAATGAATGTAATTCTTAATGACATATAAGAAAAATAATTATGTGGTTTTCTCCTGCTTTGGGTTTCCATGTAAAAACACTGGTGTACTATGTATGTGTATGATTTCTCATTTGTTAATTGTTTATTTAATCTACAACTATTGGATGATAATGCTACATTGATATAACACTTGCATTTTGTGGTTAAAAAGGATTGAATTGCTCTATTACTAATTCACCCCCATTCTTAGTAATCCAACAATTGGGATCATAGCCGGTTCCTCAAGAATCAATTTAACCACTGAAAGGTAGATCATGGAGAGAAACAACATGTATAAACATGAAATACCATAGTTTTATGGACAAAAGTATGCATTCTAGAGAAGAAGGATGAAAACATATATACAGGCACATGGATTTGAAATGCATAAATCTGTAGTAGATGGATACAAAGAACTAGTAGTTCCACCAACAAGTGAAAGAGCAATAAAACTCGGTCAAAATAATTCCAAAGATACAAATTCACTTCTGAATGGTCTTGGTGAATCGGTATACACCAACGTTATGCATTGTAAATCCTCTAAAGAGATTTGGGACAAACTTAAAAATATTTATGAAGGACATTCAAAATTCAATGAAGCAAAGCTTCAAACTTATAGAGGTCAGTTTGAACAACTAAAGACGAAGGAAGATGAGAATATTGCATCTTACTTCTTACGAGTTGATGAAACAATAAATGCAATCATAGGATTGAGAGAATAAATTAAAGAATATGTAATTGTTCAAAAGGTACTAAGATCTCTTCCTATGAGATTTTATCCTAAGATTTCAGCACTAGAAGAAAGAGCAGATCTATACTCAATAAGCATGGATGAACTACATGGAATCTTCACATCATATGAAATGAGACCTAAATAGGAAAATCCAGATATAAAATAAGTAGCTTTCAAAGCATCCAAAAGGTCAAAGCAAAAGGGAAAGAAGAAAGAAAAAGAACATAGCAGTAGCAGTGACATCTCGGAAGATGATGAATAAATGGCCAAATTTGTTAAGATATTGAACACGAGAACCAACGACATATATAAATGTAAGCTTCCATTGATTTGTTTTAATTGTGATGATATTGGTCATTTTTCTAACAAATTTCCTCATAAGAAAAATAAGGGGAATGATGAAGATTAATCAAATAGAAAACAAACATATAAAGGTAAAAGAACCACAAAGAAAATTTTTAAGAAAAATTTATGCACCAAAGAAGACATCTCCTCATCAGATGAAGATGAAGTAAGTGACAGTGAGACATAAAGAGTTCTATTCATGGCAGTAGAAGACTTTGATGAATAATACACCGAAGAAGAATATGAAGAGGTAGAAGTTGACTACCAAGAAGAATTATTGACTACCATAGAAGGTATACAAAGAGAAAAGAGGAAAAACAAGAAGCTACAAGAAGAACTAGAGAATAAGGAAGACACCCAAGAACTAGAGAATATCATCACGGAATTGAAGGTTCAAATAGAAGAATATAAAATAATTGAAGAAGCACTCAAAGAATAGTTGGAAGAAAGAGACAAAATCATTGGAAATTTGGAAGCAAAGATTGTCACATTGAGAAAGGATATTCAAAAGAAAATTATGCAGAACAACTCAAAAGTTTTGGATGACATTATCAATAGTCAATGGCCTAATCATGACAAGTCCAAACTTGGATACGATCAGACAGAAAAAGGATCAAGCTCCAAAGAAAAAGAACAAGAAACACATCGAAAAATTTATCCATAAACAATCAAAGGGGATAGGAACACCTACAAGGAAGATTACAGGGACACTTCTCCACCAAGAAGATTTAGATTTCATAATCGATGACCGAAAGAAACAAATAGGCATCAGGAAGAATAAGGATTCATAAGAGTAACTCCTTTAAGAATATCTTCAACTCCTAGCTATCAAACTATATTCTTTTTGGATTTATGTTATGCATGCAATAATTTTGGACATAAAGTTGTAAGTTGCAAAGCTAATAGCAGGAATATAAACAACTTTGAAAGTCATACACAAAATGGTATCCAAGAAGGCCTAGTGAAACGCAGAGAAGAAGCTACAACAAGTTTGAATCATTGAGCACTGAAGTGGAATGCTACAAGTGTAATAAATTTGAACACATGGAAAAAGATTGTAGAATGACAGTCCCTCCTAGAGAACGACAACAGAACAATAACAGTCACAGATAGGAGCCTTAGAAGAGAACATGGATAAGAAAGAAGAATTAGTATAGCAATGAGGAATGCACACCCGCTCTACAAGCTAAGCAGAATAAGTGTGGTTGGTATGTTGACAGTGGTTGTTCAAAACACGAAGAACAGGTGAACAAAGACCAGGTCCTAGAGATCGCAAGATTCGAAATAAAATGAGATAAAGAAAGTTATACAGAGAAAAGGAAAGATGACAAATATATAAAGGTTTGGAAAATAAATGAAAGAAAAGAAGGACAAGTAAATAAGGAACATGTTCAAGAGATTGTACTTTCAGGCACTGTAGTGAAAGATGAATCCATAGACAGAAAGAAATAAGTCAGAGCGTGGAGAGATGATGAATCTACTAATGAAGATGATGATGAATACACATCAGAGCAGGAATTGTTCTGAGCCATTTGGCTTAGATACTCCCAGGTAATATGAATATTAGATAGGGGGAGTTTATGTAATAGTTGTGATAGACCAAAGAACCATCCTTCGAGCAGCTTGAAGAGTTTGAGAAGACATATCCATAGCAGTCAGTTAACAGAAGTACAATCAGTTGTAGTAGTGAAGACTTCATGATAGTATGGTAATAAATGGGTCAACATTATGGGCAGTTGTGCAGTAGAGTCTTGGATAGTATGGATAGAGATAGATTTGTAAGAACACTTAGCAGGTTTGGATAGATATATGACAATGTATGAAAGCATGGATTCATATATTGGTTCAGAGAGTCGTTCAGAGACAAATGAACATTATGGATGTTAATTACACAAGAAATGGCTCATACAATACTAATGGATTCCAAATTGACAGATATTTTTTGGAAACATGTAGTGCATACATCAGTTCACATTCAAAACAGAGTAATTCTCAGAAACAACAATGACAAAACTCCCTACGAGCTATGTAAAGGAAGACCAACAAATGTGAAACACTTCAAAGTATTTGGAAGCAAATGCTACATCAAAAGAAAAGATGACAGAATGATAAAGTTTGACTCTTGTGTGGGCAAAGGAGTACTTGTTGGTTACCCAAGTACAAGGAAATCATACAAGTGTTATAATATGAGGTTGAACAAAGTTCTGGAAAGCATCAATGTAACAATTGATGAAACAAGTGGAAGAGAATTAAAGGAAGAAGAAAATGAATCAATGGAACAACTTTACGAAGGAAAAGCAAAAGATGAAGAAGAAGTAGAAGGGGAAGATGAAGAAGATAAAGTTCAGCAAGTGCCTCCAAAGACACCTAGAAAACGAGTACAAAAGAATCATCCTTCATATCAGATTATCGGAAACAAAGATGCAAGAGTTGAGATTAGAAGAAGAATCTATTCGCCAGAACAAATGCACCTAGTGCTCTCATCTACGATTGAACCAAACTGTTTTGAAGAGACCAGCAAGGATGAATTTTGGAATAAGGCCATGGATGAAGAATTGGATCAAATAGAGAAGAATGACACTTGGAAATTGGTTCCAAGACCAAAGAATAAGAATGTGATTGGAACAAAGTGGGTATTCAGAAATAAATTGAATGAAGATGGACATGTTACAAGGAAAAAAGCTAGATTGGTATGTAAAGGATATGCACAGGTTGTAGGAATCGAATTTGAAGAGACATTTTCCCCAGTTGCCACAATGGAAGAAATCTGATTTCTTTTAACTTATGCATGCTCCAAGAATATTAAAGTGTATCAGATGGATGTGAAATCAACTTTTCTGAATGGGGAACTTAAAGAAGAAGTCTACAATGAAAAAACAGAAGGATTTAAGTTGTCAGAGAATGTAGATTATGTTTGTAAATTGAAGAAGGCCTTGTATGGTCTAAAATAGGCTCCTAGAGCATGGTACTCTAGACTGGATAAATATCTACAACATGAAGGGTTCAGAAAAGGAAGTGCAAACAACAACCTATACATCAGGGTAACTCAAGATAGTATTTTATTAATTGAAGTTTATGTTGATGATATTATTTTTGAAAGCAAATATGATAGGTTAAGACAAAAATTTGCAAAGGATATGCAGAATGAATTTGAAATGCCATTACTCGAAGAACTATCCTTCTTTTTGGGTCTTCAGATATGTCAAAGCAACCAAGGATTTTTTATTTCTCAAACTAAGTATATCGAAGAAATGTTAAAGACGTTTGGAATGGAAGATTGCAAAATTGTTACCACTCCTATGCAAACCAGTTGCAAGATAAGCAAATATGATGATTCAAAGTCTATAGACTAGAGGCAATACAGGTCAATGATTGGTATCTTACTATATGTGACAACATCTAGACTAGATGTAATGTAGGCAGTTGGACAGGTGGCACGATTTCAAGAAGCACCAAAGGAATCACATGTCATAGAAGTGAAGAGGATTTTCAGATATCTCAAAGGAACAAAAGAGTTTGGATTATGGTATCCACAAGGAAATGATCTATCATGTATTGCCTACACAGATGCAAATTGGGCAGGTTTCATTGATGATCGACAAAGCACCAGTGGAGCAACGTTCTACTTGGGTGAGTGTTTAGTATCATGGCTAAGCAAGAAACAACCATAATTATTATTATCTATAGCCGAAGCAGAGTATATTGCAGCAACAACATGTTGTACACAGGTTCTATGGATGAAACAAACTATGACAGATATACAGATTGAGTATGATGAGCCCATTCCAATCTATTGTGATAATACAAGAGCCATTAGTATCTCAAAGAACCCGGTGATGCACTCCAAGACGAAGCACATTCCAATCAAGTATCACTTTCTACGAGAACAGGTTGCAGAAAATAACATTAGAGTTGAATATGTGGGCACAAAAGAACAATTCATAGACATATTTACAAAATCACTTCTAAGGGAAGCCTTTGAGTATCTTTGTCAGGGACTCGGAGTAATTTCTACTCCAAAATGAATGGTTTTGAATTCTTATCTTATATGTCTTAGATTTACATGCGCAAGCACCATAAAGAGGACCGTTCAGGTCAGGAGATCAGTTTTAGGAAGAGTTCAGTCAGGGAGAGTATCCCCAAGGACAATTCAGTTAGTGGGAGCAACCCCAGATGAAAAGATACCTCTTCCATTGACGACAAAGGGGGAGATATTTATCATATGCAAAGAACAGATGCATGGTTCCAGGAGGAGCGATGGTCACAGGGGGAGAATCAGTGATATGATTTTATTATTGCATGATATGAATTCAATATTGCATCAGAGTGTTTCCATCAATGCCAAAGGGGGATATTGTTGATTAATTGGGTTGGTTTCCATTGATGTCAACCCTTGAAGAAAGTCTGGTACTAAATTCTGGTAGAACAAAGGTTTGGGTAATGGACCCAAGTTTGTTTGATGGATAATGGTATGAGTTTTGATATATTTTCAGGTAAGACTATTCTAGATGGGTAGCACATGTCATGCCATTTCTAGTGGTATGTGGAACATCACATAACTCCTCACAGTCAGAGAGTTATGGCCATGTGAAGTTGGAGAACTCTCACGAGTCATCTAGAAGCCCCAAAAGGTCAAAGTAGTCAAAGTGTTTGCAAAGAAGAAATTGTTTAAATAATAAAGTGAAGTGATGAGTGTACTATAGGTCTAAGAGGATGCAAAAGAAATTATTTAAATAATAAAGTTAATGGAAAACTTACTAATTATGGAAAGTGGTTAAGTTAAGTGGACAAGTGGTTATAAGTGGGTTAACCCAGGAAAGTGGGTTAAGATGGTTAAAAGGTAACCCCTTGAGGATGCTACATGAAAGTATAAATAAGAGGCAAGGCTCTCTCATTTAATCTCACTTGAACACATTGAATATCTATTGTTGTGTAAGGATTATTGCAAGTACTCATTGATACATCTGAAGTTGTGAAAGCTTGAGGTAGCATGAAGGGTTGACGACGAAATTTTTGAAATTACAACGAATACTAAAAAACCCCAATTTCCGAGGTGTATGCGAGCTAACAGTGTATTAGGGTGCGTACATACACGAGATGGAAGTGTATTAGGGTGCATACATGATGGTAAAGCCATAGAAACTTAAGAATATGAAGATGTCGAGGTTCTAGATTCTAAGATCAAGCTCCCAGGAAGGTCTACAATGATCTGATACATCAGATCTATCCACTGGTTCAAAAGGTATGTCTTATTTCTATGAGTAGTTGGATTTTGATGTATGCATGAGAAATGGTTATGGAGACTTGTGGATTATCCCTAGAAAGATTAGTGGTTGTATGGGATCTTTTGTACAAGTCATATCTACAGAAATATAGTGCTGGTATAATCAATATTTATCATTGATACCTCTTGTTAGAGTTAAGGCACAACTTGTATTTCTTGGCATATGGATAAGGGTTTTTGTGGTACATGGTTGAGAGCTTGTATTTTTGAAGTGGTTGATGTATTGAGAGGTTGAATATCAGAAAGGATTTGATGTGTAGATCATGTGAGGGCTATTATACTTGTTCATGATTACACACACTTATATGGCACATGACTAGAGAGAGATATAGAGTTTTTGTGTAAATGTTATGTATGAGGATGCATGCACATGGTACAGTTACATTCTGGATACAATGAGAGGTTGCAGATCTATGTGAAAGAAGTTGCAGAGGATCATAAGTTTTCATAAGAAAGAAAACCCTAGTTTTCAGAAGGTATACGCAGACTGCATAACAGATAGGACACGTACATACGCAGGTTGTTGTATAGATAGGGCACTTACATACACATGTTGCAGAACTATAGGTCGTGTATCCCTAGTTTCAGAAGACATACATAGGCTGCATAATAGACAGGATGTGTACATAAACATGTTGTTGTACAGATAGGGCACGTACATACACAAGTTTCATAACTATAGGTCGTGTATCTGTTGTATTTTGTTTGATACATGTTAAGTTCAGGTACAAGTTGATTGTAGGATAGTAGTACGGATTGGCTGCAGGTTAGTGGTACAGGTTGGTACAGTTGTACAGTGATATATCTCACAGTGATAGTATGATAGTGGTTCCATAATTCTACTTCTATGTTAGGGAGGTTGGATGGGGCAAGGAAAAGTGGTTGTAGCCACCTTTCGATTGTAGCCGAAGAACATAGGGGGTTGAAGCCTCCTTCTGGCTGTAGCCAGAGAATTGGGGAGTTGGAGCTTCCCTCAGGTTGTAGCCTGAGAAACTAGGGGGTTGGAGCCTCCTTCCAGTTGCAGTTGGAAAACAAAGAAAGTTGGTGCTTCCAATGAATGTAATTCTTAAATACATATAAGAAAAATCATTCTGTGGTTTTCTTCCGCTTTGGGTTTCCGCATAAAAACACTGGTGTACTGTGTATGTGTATGATTGCTCATTTGTTCATTGTTTATTTACTCTGCAACTATTGGATGATAATGCTACATTGATATAACACTTGCATTTTGTGGTTAAAAAGGATTGAATTTCTCTATTATTGATTCACCCCCCCCTCTCAGTAATCCAACATAAACTCCACCTGGATAAAGGGATTCCCAACCAGGCTGATGTATCGTAGACAATAGAAAAAACTCTGTTACAGGTGCCACTCAAACTAACGACCTACATTATCTCATTTCCCACATGCCTATCCCACCCCAGGATGTGTGCCCCTTCTATGCTCAATAGTCCTTCGGTTTCCCCACTTCCTTTCTGGGGCTTCAGCAACAGGTTGGACAAGAAGTCTCAGAGCCTTGTAGCTACAGTTTGGCACCTTCAAGAAATCAATTCCCAATAATTCTCTCACCTAAAGAGAATTTCTCATGGGCCTAACAACCCACCTCTTCAATATCCCACGGGCTTGACAACTCACTTCTTCATTCCATCTCCTAAGCTAATCATGTATAGGTACAGTTACGGGTATAGGTACATGTACAGTGACAAGAAGGTACGGAAGACAGATGAATGAGTGAGTGAATGATGATAGAATAATGAATAGAAAATGAACTAAGTCCAAACTATATGTATGCATGTTCCCAACTTGACACTTTTCATGTTGAGGACTACTTTGGCCCACTTGTCCCCATCCTTAGAACTTAGGATAAAAGAATTATCCATATTTTATACTTTAAGGAATATTAATATAATATTCCTTTTTGGCTTAAGCTCCCTAGCTTAGCCCCTTATCCTTAACTTTTATCCCCCTTTCCCTTAATGTAGCATACCCAACATCCAACAGGGCTATGTCACATTGTAGCATCCCCAACATCCAACTGGGTTATGCCACATAAAAATTTTGAACTGTATACAAAATTAAAACATATACACACATAAACTCTTGCGAAAATTTATATATAAAACTTAAAACAGACAAATGCATTCTGCAAATGCACAGATTCATATGGAATACTAATAAAAATACACATGCAACACACAGGAAAACCCATAAAAATAAACACATACATAATAATGCAGCATGTAATTTAACACACAATTGACACTTATCTTGGTAAAAATATCACCAACTACATGCAGACCTTCCACGTTCCTCCCAACCTTAGACCACGCTGCTCAAAACTTTCAGCATTAGGTCACCCCCGAGTTGGGACTAAACTCCAACCGGGTAAAAGGATTCCTAACCAGGCTGATGTATCTCAGACAACAAGAAAAACTCTGTCACAGGTGCCAACTCAAACTAATAGCCTATATTCCCTCATTCCCCACATGCATGTCCCACCCCATGAAGTGTTCCCCTTCTCTGCTCAACAGTCCTTCGGCTACCCCACTTCCTTTCCAGGGCTTCAACAACATGCCAGATTGGAAGTCTCAAAGCCCTGTAGTTGTAGTTTGGCACCTTCGGGAAATAAATTCCCAACAATTCTCTCACCTAGAGAGAATTGCTCACGAGCCTGACAACCCACCTCTTCAATATCCCACGGGCCTGACAACCCACTTCTTCAGTCTAGCTCCTAAGCTAACCATGTACAGGTACAAGTATGGGTATATGTATGGGTATAGATACATGTATAGGAAGGTACAGAGAACAACTGAATGAGTGAGTGCACGATGATGGAATCATCAATGGAAAATGAACTAAGTCCAAACTATATGCATGCACCTTCCCAACTTGACTCTTGTCATGTTGAGGACTACTTTGGCCCACTTGTCCCCATCCTTAGAACTTAGGATAAAAAAATTATCCATACTTTATACTTTAAAGAATATTAATATAATATTCTTTTTTGGCTTAAGCTCCCTAGCTTAGCCCCCTATCCTTAAATTTTAGCCCCCTTTCCCTAACTAGTGGAGTTTATTCCCCCATACTCTTTTATCATGGTCGGTCTACACACAACGATGTATTATATTAATGATATGAGTGTTTACATATACAAAAATAGGCTCACTGGCCTTTAGCATCTACGCTCTCTGACCTAATTCAACACATAAGCGAGATCAGATCCTGATTAGGCTTTGTCTTGAAAGGTATAATACTTTTTGTTATTAATTTTATTAAGTTTATTTTTATTTATATTATTTTTTAAATAAAAAAAAGTCTATAATATTTAGGTTATTAGTCGAGTATTTATTGCTATAATCTCAAGATCTTGATATTTATCTATATTATTGTATATAAATGAAACTTAGATACTAAAATAACTTATTGTTGATTTGCAAGGGAGCAGACTTCCACTCCTATGTGGGTCTTGAGTTGTTAACTTATTTGTTTGCATATGGGAAAGATGAATTATTAATCAATTAAAATTAATTTTAAATCATACTTTAAGACCAAAAAACAATTTCAACCTAAATAATACATATACTTTTCTATTTTTCATATTACTTCCTACTTTTATAATAAAATTATGAAAATCATTTATGCATTTGTTATTAGTTTGCTCATAAGTATTTTATTAAGTTTGTGAAAATTGTTTTTAAGGAATATGTGTTAGTTATAAATAATTTGTGATTAGATTTTTATTTTTTTCACAACTTTAATAAGTTTTTTATTAAGATTGTCTAGGATAATGAATAATTGTTTTTAAAACATGACTTGTATTAGTTATATTTAAAATTTAATATTTAAATTTTTAAAGTTGGGATCATTATTAAAAGTCTAAACAATTTTGAGGATCATATTAACTTTGAAAATTAAAACATTGAATTTTAAATGTAACTAATATAAATTATTTTCTTAAAAACAAAGATTTTTATTGGTCTTTGCTTATTTTTATGTTTATTAAAAAATGTTCTAAGTAAATATTGATTTTGACATAATTTTTAATGATCATAATTGTTTTATAAATTTTTTATTGATATGTCCTCATATGTAAGGGTCATTTATGATTTTAATTAATTGAGATAATATCTAGCTCTAACTACTTTCCTTCATCAACTTTGTTGCACATGACATGACCTTTTGCACCACCTTACCAACTTCATCGCACCTTGACACAACCTTTATGCATCGCCTTTAGTTTATGCCTATTATTTAATCCTCACTAATATTCATGCATTACCTTCTTCAATTACTAGAGGGTATCAACCCCTTAATTCTTTGCTTCCCAATCAAAAGTTTTCCATTACCTTGGAATAGAGTTAGCTACAAAGCTTTCTCTAAAGTTACCTAAGATGTAGAGACTTATTTTTCCATAGCTCCTCCATGTTACCCTTAACTTATTTGTAGTTATTTCAAAGTAGGTACCTCTCAAGTGTATTAATACTAAGGTGTTGCCTCCCATTGCTCATAAGGCTACTATGAAGGGCAATGCCAACATAGAATTATGGGATGTGTGATATTTTCTCTAGAAGATTCATGGTGATGCAATCTTATTTTCATTAGGAAGAATAATGTTATTAAACAAATACTTAACAGAGACACATTTACAATGGTCCCTTCTTTTGCATCGCTAACAATAATTTCTATAATTAATATTAAAGGCATTATTTAATAGATTAGATATATTTGATTATATACAAACATATAGAAAGAACAATGGATAGTATTCAATCCTACTTATCCATGCAGAGTGAATCATCCTCCTCCTCCTTGCAAAAATGGGTAAGAATGTAACCTTAAATGGGTAAGAATGTAACCTTAAATGTAGAGGTTGTCCACTTGACCTAGTACATATAGTTGATGTGGGAAAACTTTCCACAACAATTCAAAGTCTTTGCTTTTCATCTTATGTCTTGCCGTAGTCTTTATGAAGTCCTTACTCGTTAATTGGTCTCCATTAATTTTATATATAATTGACCCTTCAATGAAATGTATAGGTGGGATTATTCTTAAATGATTGGCCCTTCAAAGTGGTCGAGCAAGTGCAACATTCCAAGAAGAGAATGGAACGGCAGCTTTTGAATAAAGAATAGTTTTATCATTTGTTTTTGTTTTTAAATTTTTTAAAAATAATATAAACAATATTATTTTCCTATCCTAATTTATATAACGGATACATATTTGGAGATAAGTCTATCCCTTTTCCCCATATTTAACTGAGACATATTTGCTTTATATTTGCTTTCGTCTAACTACTTACTTTTCAACTACTTATTTTTGTCGCCGTATTTAGCGGAGACATGTTCGCTTAACTTTTCAACTAACTTCTTTTTTTTTTCTCATAAGAATACGGGAATAAGTTACGTAACCAGAAAACCTTAACTGATTGGTCCTTGGCTTCTTTATGCTCCCTTTGAATTTTGGTGAGATACCTTTTCATTAAGTATATCACTTTATGCATTTATTCATTCCTCGAAGTAGTTTTGACATCCTTCCAAAACATCGGATCAAGGTTACGCTACCACCAAGATCATAGTTACACTATAGACAAGAATTACCTAATTTGCTTGAAAACATAGTGATGATGGATTTCAATGTTTTGGGATCTTTGTATGATAATTTGGGTTGTTCATTGATTGTATCGTGATTGGATTATTACCTTAAAGTGTTATATTTTTTATATTAAGAAAGAGAACACAAAACAATAAAATACAATAATTTGGTTGAAAAGATTTTAAGCGATATTCAATACATGTATTGATTCAATGATATCAATATATAGTATTGTATCTAGTCACTTTTAGATCTAGATCTATTGTAGTCTAAGAAAAAGTACGAGAACTTATCAATAGATTATTACCTATAGCAACACATATTACATTATTATATGTGGAAACATGTAGAGATATAAGAAGGCATATACAAGTAGTGGAAGAACCATCAATGCATTTAATTAGATATAAAAACAATCTCTTTTTTTACATTACACACACACACAAGTGATATACAATTACTAGCCTGTTACATTCTTTAACTATTTGGTCGATCGACTCTAACTATATGTTTGGTTGAATTTTACAGTCGAATTGACTAATCGATTAGCAGGTCTAGTCAGCAGAGCCAACTAGCCCCTACAACATCTGCCCCCGCCCCCCCCAACTCCTTGCTCGTCCCGAGCAAGGGGGGAGTGTGGCTATTACATTGAAATTTTTTGATAAACTCTACCGACGCCCCTGAAGAGATTTTCACTAGTAGGTTGTATCATTTTTTAAGATCTTACAATATGAGAATGAGAAATAATGTGATAGAAAGAAAAATATGTTGATGTCGAGCAGTGCTAGAATCTCTTTACTTGGATGTCGTCTGCTTGTTCATGGATTTCCTTCTGGCGACACTGTTTGTTCATGTGTTTCTTTAGGAATTTCTCATTCATGCATTCTGACATTTAGTGGTAGAGGTGTCGTTTTAACTTGTACTTGTGATTCATCAAATCCCTTGATGATTACCTATGGATTTCTTGAATGATGGTTAGTAGTCGGAATGTTTGACTCAGAGGGCGTGGGATTAAAAAATTGGAACTTCAGTGGAAAGGTTGATGTAGCCTCCGACTGTTCTGTAGGTTGATTTTTCAGGCCTCCAAATGATGTTTAATAAATACTTAGGGATATCTGTTGCAAAAGGTGTGAAAACATCTTCTCATCTTCAATGGAGTAATGTGTCTCTATTTCCACTGATTTTAATTTCCCCAAAAAATCTAATTTGTCGATCAAGGTGGCTTCTTTCATAGTAGTCAACTCTGGGTCAAAGTTTTGCTCGAATTCTCGCGCTTTATGTTTAACTTGGTCAAGGTGCTTGATGGCTCTCTTTGTTGCTTCTTGAGCTTTAGTTTCCTCCCTCAAACTTTCTTTTTCTTGTTTGGACAACTCAGTTTCCATTGCCTTTTCTTTTGCGATGTGGGTCGATATGGTTGCTTTGCATTTTGTGTCGGTGGTGAGCTCTCTTGTTTTTCTTAGATCAACAATTATTGTCCTTTGTGCTTTAAGATTATTGTAGGTTGAAAAGAAGTATGATGGTCAGTTGTTGAGTACAGTGTTGAGGATTGTCGCTTGTGAGTTGGCTAGTTCCAGATGTTGTTGTATTTTCTTGAATTTGTCATGCTCCGACTGCAAAATTGTTGTTGTTTGTTGAGCCAATCCAGCCGGATTGCTCCTTAGTACTCTGTTGTGTAGTTGATTGATTTCTTTATTTTCCTGTTTGAGGTGATGGATTTTCGACTGATTGTTGGCACACATGTTTATAACTTCTTTGACCAAGGTTTTAATTGTTGCAAGGGGGTCGAATCCTTTAGTCGAGTGTTCAATGCCCAACTTTTCTTTAGCGAGCTGAGAACAGTCTGTCAATATATTTTTCTCTGTGTTTCTCCTTACTAATAGTCGGGCACCATCTTCGAGGGCCCTTTTCCATCTTTTTGGGGCTTATTGTGTTACTTCAACATATAGGTCGAGCATTTGTTCATCGGATGTGACTGATGGACTGAATGTTGTTTCTGCAGGGGGTTCTATCAACCTGATTGGCTTGAAGGCTATAAATGTAATCTCCTTTGGAGTACATTCCTTCCTATGTATGGTATTTTTCTTTTTCTGGCCTTTTCTATAGGTTCTTTCTCATTCTCTGTCCCGACATCGTTTCCTTTACTTGTATCATCTTACTCTTGGTTTTGTTGTATAGAAGCATTCAATCTTGTGCTAAACACATGGTCAAATTCTAGGATGGAGGTTATCCTTCCTGCATTAGCACATAAGTGTACTGGAATTACAATTTAACTGATAGAAGCGTTCAATCTTGTGCTAAACACATGGTCAAATTCTAGGATGGAGGCTATCCTTCCTGCGTTAGCACATAAGTGTAATGGAATTACAACTTCTTGACCATAAACTAACTTGAATGACATCTGGCCAGTGGATCTTTTATATGTTGTTCTATATAAGGCCCATAGTATTGCTAGAACTCTATCATCCCAATCATCTCTTTCAAGTCATATTTTCATTAATTCCTCGTGTAATGTCTTGTTGAATGGCTTGATAGCTCCGTTGGCTCATGGATGCTATGCAATCGTCTTTCTATGGTCAATCGAGAAATTTTTAAGCAATACTTCAATTGTACTATTGATAAAGTGAGTTCCTTGATAACTGATTATTGTCAAAGGACAGCCGAATCTCATTACTATGTTTTCATAGATGAATTTTGCAGCTATTTCCTTTGTACAATTTTCGACTAGTTCCACCTCTGCCCATTTAGTTAAGTACTCGAATGCTATGATTATATATTTTTCCCCTGATCCTTTTTCTCTTCTTGGGAATGGTCAGAAAAAATCAATAGCCCAAATTTCAAACGATAAGCTGCGGTTTACCAAATGCAAGGGAATTTCATTTATCCATAATGGTCGACCAATCCTCTCACACTTATCACATTTATTTATATGTTCTCGTCAGTCTTTGTGTAAAGTCAGGCACCAAAGACTGGCTTGAAGGATTTTTCTAGCTGTCATGTTGGCTTGAAAGTGACCTCCCGTTGGGTCTGTGTGAGCTTCATTAATTACATCCTCACGTTCATGCTCTAATCCACATCTTCACAAAATATTATCGAGGCCTATCTTGTAAAGATATCCATTCATGAGAGTTAATGGTGCAGCTTTCATTGCTAGGTTTTTTCTTTTATTGGATGGAAGATCTTTAGGTGCTTTCCCTTCTTTTAGAAAGTTTGCAATTTATTCTAGTTCTTCGGGAGTTGCTTCAACCCTAAATAATTTTGCATCTGGTAAATCATCATCTATCCCATTCAAATCTTCTCTTGTCTCAAGTTGGGATATGTGATCCGGGCTGAAATTCTTCTTTCCTAGTTGGACTACTACTTCAAAGTCAAACTTTTGAAACAGTAGTAGCCATTGACAAATTTTCCCTTGATGGACCGACGTATTTACTAGATATTTCAGTGCCCGGTGGTCCGTGAAAAATATGAATGGATTTTCTAGTAAATATTGTCGGAATTTTTGAAGGGAAAAAATCATTGCTAGAGCTTCACGCTCCGTCGTCGAGTAGTTTCTTTCTACTTTATTTAATTTTTGACTGGCATATGCATTTGGGTGGTCGACCATATCATCATATGGTTGGGCTGAAACTGAGCCAACAACAATGTTTGATGCATCCACATGAACATGTAATTTCCTTGACCAATATGGAAATCTCAGTATGGGCGCTTCTACCAATTTTCTTTTCAATAACTCAAAAGATTTATCAATTTCTTGGCTCAAGGAAGATTTTGATTTGTTTCTAGTTAATTGGTGGTTTCAAGTCGAGAATCACTTTGATTTTGGCCATGTAGACTTTGATTCCATCTTTGCATACGATGTGGCCCAACAATATGCTTATATGTGTGGCAATGATGCATTTTTTGATGTTCAAGGACATGTGAATTTGTCTGCATCTTTCCAACATCATTAATAACCATTGGATGTGGTCTTTCAGTTGGATGTAGATGATCCAATCATCAAAGTACACAAGCATTTTTTTGTAAATATATTCTTGGAATGCCTTGACCACTATTCTGGAGAACACTGTTTGGATATTTTTAGGCCAAAAGGCATTAATTTGTATGCAAATGACCCGAACTCAGAAACAAATGTGGTTTTTTCCTCATCTACTTTTGCGATAGGTACCTAATTGTATCTGGAGAAGCCATCAATGAAAGAATAACATTCATGTCCCACAACTTCATTGATGATTTCATCAGCAAATGACATTAGGAATGGATCAGTTACTATAAGTTTGTTCAGTCCTCTGAAGTCAACACATATTCTTAGTTTCTTTGGGTCGTGCTTCTATACCAACATAATCTATGTTAATAAACAACACCTTATATCATTAAAAAAAAAAAACTCACTTCACCAAGTTAACCTCAATCAACTACTCAATAGACCCATACATAAAATACTTTTTCAAAGCTGTCCATATCATTAACAAACCTATGCAAAATTTGATGACTAATTTTAACCAAATCAATAATTAAAAAATGTAAAACAATGCAGTAATCCACCTCGTACACCAACCATCGACGACCCCTGGGATGAAGCATTGGTTATCTAGTTCATGTATGATATTCATGCTATCTTTTCTTACCAACAAATAGATCTTAGAATTTCCTAATCCAATATCTTCTTAGACATCACGAGGAGCAAGTGTTTGTCACAAAAATGCTTCTTAGAAGCGAAGCTAATAGGCCATGAGGTTCTCGAGGCACCTACACTTTATAGGGTTCATATTTCACGTGACGGTTGGTTATCCTTAAGTGGTTAGTCATGAGCATTAAATGAGTAATTGGTCAGCATCAATTTTATATATAGTTGACCCTTCAATAAAATGTATAGGTGAGATTATTCTTAAATGTTTAGCCCTAAGAGCATGGAACGGCAGCGTTTGAATAAAGAATAGTTCTATCATTTGTTTTTGTTTTTAAATATTAAAAAATAATATAAACATTATTATTTTCTTATCTTAATTTATTTAATTGATAAACCTCTTCCTTTTCCACATTAGCGGAGACATATTTGCTTGACTTTTCATCTAACTACTTGCTTTTCAACCACTTATTTTTGTCTCCATATACAACGGAGACATGTTTGCTTAACTTTTCATCTAACTTCTTATTTTTCTGAGAAGAATATGGAAATAAGTTACGTCAAAGTGATTGGTCCTTGGCTTCTTTATGCTCCCTTACTATTTTGGTGAGATTCCTTTTCATTAAGTATATGACTTTATGCATTCATTCATTCCTCGAAGTGGTGTTGACATCCTTCCAAAACATCGTGATCAAGGTTACGCTCTCACCGAGATCATAGTTACATTTGAGACGAGAATTACCTAATTTGCTTTTTTTTTTAGCAAAAAATTCACTTTATATTAATATTTATACAGGGGACCATTACAAATAGTGATCGTCGGAACCAAACAACAAAGTCTTTCAACTCCAAAACTCAAGGACCCCATCTTCTTTCAAGTAGACTTGGCCAAAGAAAATAAACAATGCAGACATCAACTAGGAGGTTCTCTAAAAATCGTGCACTCCTTCCTAAAAGAAAAAATAGAGTGCTCAAAAGCACGCAGATCGTCCCACAAGAAGTAACTGGATAACAAATAAGAAACACTAGGAAATCTAATAAAGGTCTAGGAATATGAAGGGCCCTTCATGCTCCTCGTTGCATTGAGAAAAGGTGAGCTTCCCTGGGTCTTTGATGAGCGCCATCTTTGAAAGGCTGTCCGTGACTTGATTTTCCTCTCTGCAAACATGATTAAAAGAAATTGTTTGGAAGGAAGTGATTAATGCAGTGACTCTATCCTTCTAGCAATCCAAAGAGATAACCTGGAGTCGACCATATCCTCGCAACCAATCTATAATGATCTTGGAATCACCCATAATATGAATCGACTGTAAGGGCAACCTATTAGCCAAGGTAAGTAGCGCCCAAGCACCAAGAAGTTCTGCTCTGGTATTTGTGCCTGAGCCACAATTTAGGAACCATTTATAACTGCAATGCTCACTATTTCTAATTACCCCTCCCGCTCCACTATTTAATCCTGTAGAGGCAACTGCTCCATCAAACCAACCAACAACACCTCCAGTACCTGCCTGTGTGGATCTGAATCTTCGGGCTGGTGCTTTCGACACAAGAGTGTGTTCTCTCAAAAACAAAAGAGATAGATGGACCACCTTCAGAGCCAAGGGTTCTTTGTCTTCAAAAATAGCCTGGTTTCATTCCCTCCAAATATTCCAACATATCAAAGCTGGTAAAGACTGAAACTTGAAATTTAATATTTTCCAGCGTTTGAAACAATCATTAATGTTAGTTCCGGCCCATCTGCCATCATAATTTATGGCCAGCTTGATTTTCCTCCATACATCCACCGAGAAAGCGTAGTCCAAGAAAATGTGAGGTGTAGTTTCTACATTCAGTTTACATAAGAGACACATACTCAGTCCCCTGAATCCTCTACATTGTAGGTTCTCCCAAGATAGAATTTTGTTCTCAACTAATAACCAAGTAAAACGCTTAATCTTCAGTGGAACGTTCCAATTCGACATCGCCTTCCACCATCCGCCAAAATTAAAATTCCATTTCAAGTTTTCAGTTGCCATGTAGATGTTCTTAACAGTGATCATACCTGCCGAGTTACCTCCCGACCATTTAAGGGAATACGATTTTGTTTGTAAGAAAACTCCATTATTGATGAGCGCACATCTGAAGAGACTCCATTCAGCTTGTAAGTGCCCTGTCAACTCAAAATCAACACTACTGTACCAATTTTGTATGGTCCTCCCCACTTGTGCTTCTTTTTGCGCCTAAAATAGGAAATACAACCCTTTTCTGTTGATAGCAACAACCAAGTCTTTCGAGAGTAAAGCTGCATCCCCCATTCCCAATATGCGCTCTTTACCTATAACAATGGATTTTCCATCCCCAGGACTCCACATGATCCAATGCAAAAGAAGATGAATAGATTTAAGAAGGTATGTCCATGTCTGAGAACCTCTTTCCTTGTAAATATCCATGGTGTGAAGCCATCGATGAATTGAAACATATGGAAAGTATTTTTCCTTTATCACTCGATGCCATAATCTGTCCTTCATAAGAGCCCTCCAAAGATTGTGTGTTACCAATGCTCTCCTGAACCCGGTCAAGTTTCGCAATCCCCATCCCCCAAGATGTTTTGTCCTAGAAATCAACTGCCAATTACAAAGATGAATGCTCTTCTTATTCCAGCATCCCGACCACGGAAAGATAAAGATAATTTGGAGAATTTTGATTTGGATCAAAGATGGCAAGCTCGCCAGGGTCAACCAATAGACAGGTTGACTCTCAAGAACCGCTTTGATCAAGACCATGAGTCCCCCTAAAGACAACCACCTTGAGCACCAGTGACTGATTCTCTTTTCGTATTTTTCAACAAGCCATTGTCAATCATCTGATTTGTATCTATCGACCTTTAAAAAGAACCGAGGTATCTAAACCCCTCAGAAAGGTCTTTGATATTGTATGGAAAGATGGATTTTAAAGAGTCCAACATAGAAAGGTTAACACCATAATAATGAAAGGTAGTTTTTAGTGGGTTGATCTGAAGACCAGATGTGTTACAAAAAAGATTTAGAATCCTGCTGATCTCTTTCCATTCTGCAATTGCACCAGAACTCATGAGGAGAATATGATCTACGAACAATAGATGAAGGATTTTGATTAAACATGAAACTTTAATACCAAACAAAAGTCCAGTCTCTTGGCTGCGTTTTAAATCCAAACTCAAGCCCTCCATAATAAGATTAAAGAGGAGCGGTGACAACGAACATCCCTGTCTGAGCCCCCTACCGCTGCTAAAAAATTCTGAAGGTTCTCCATTGACAAGAATCATGAAAGAAGTCGACGAAATGCATCCCATTATCCAGTTTGTCATTGCCAGCCCAAAGCCACATTGAAGTAAGACCAGCCTGAGAAAATCCCAACTTATGCAATCATATGCTTTCCTTAGATCAATTTTGAGAATTAATGCCTTAATTTTTTTTTCTTTAATCCTATGGAGGCACTCTTGAGCAATACCAATCACATCAATTATTTCCTTCCTTTCAAAAAACAAAATTGCTCCTCGAATAAAGATCGAGAAAGGATCGGTCTCAGTCTCTTAGCTATAATCTTAGAGATCACTTTATAACAAAGATTGCATAATGCAATCAGGTGGGAATCCCCAAAGTTTGTCGGGCCATTTACCTTAGGGATGCGAGCAATGAAGGTAGAGTTCAGAGACTCAATCAACTCTCCATTAATGCACGATTCTTCGACAGCGTCCATCAAATCTTTAGAAACCAAATCATAAAAATGAATGAAGAATTCCACACTCCACCTGTCAGGTCCCAGGCTTTTATCTTTGGGAAAGCCTTTTAATACCTCTAAAACTTCTTTCTTAGTAACAGGCTTTTCAAGTGTCACTAACTCTTCATCCGAAACAATTCTAGGATACATTCTTATAGTTTCAACCTGATACACAATCATATTCTTAGCGGGTTCTTGATAGAAGGATATAAAATAACGTTTAGCTTCTTTCTTTAAAGCTTCTTGCCCTTGTTGAATATGCCCCTCATTGTCTTTTATTTCCCACAATTTTTTTTTATTACGCCTGTAGCTAGTAAAATGGTGAAAGTACTTAGTGTTGCTATCTCCACACTAGATCCAAATTGCTCTGCTCTTCAGCCGCCAGCATGCCTCTTCCTCCATCATCATCTTATTTCATTCCAATTCCAAGGATTTTAGACAACCTCCCTCTTCATAACTTAAATCCGCTTCCCAAATTTCCTTTGTAAGAATAGTTATTTGTTCTTCTAAAGATTTAAGGGCGCAATTTTCACTTTTTTTCTCTCAGCAGTCTAAGACTTAATTATGTCCTTTAGATTATGTAGTTTCTAAGCAAGTCTTCTTTGGGCCCCAATGACACCACTTCCCTGGACATAAATCCATTCTGCCCTTACTAACTCCCCAAAAGTATCATCACCCAGAACAACAGGATTGAATTTGAATGGGTAAGCAACTGAGAAGTCACCACGATCCATTTGAAAAAACATCGGCGAATGATCTGAAAAGAATGGGTGAACAACCCAGGATCTGTACCTAGATGATTTAACCAAGAGCGCATCTGAAACATAAACCCTATCTAGCCATTTTTTAATACTATGAATTCCAATCCTACCATTACACTAGGTAGGCATAGGCTCTACTGGTTGTACATCCACCAAATTATTTTTTTCAAATAGATTTCTGAAAAAGCCTACCAAGGGGTCAGGTAAAGCGCCAACACCCCATATTTCATCAATTCTAGTTCTAAAGTTTAAATCTCCTGCTATAATGATATCATCCCAAGCTAAAAAACCTTTTGATTCCACCAATTCCTAGAATTGTCTTCTGCCAGAACAAGGACCATAAGCATTTAGGAAGGAAATCCTTCTTTTATCTGGTAAGTAAACTCCTGTCAGCAAAATACCACCAACAAAAAGGTAAGACTGTAAATCAAAGACAATGGGATTCCAAGTAGCCAACAAACCTCCCGAGTTCCCAATAGAACTGACCGTCAATATCATCCAGGTTGGGCAAAGAGAATACAAAAAGAGTCTGGCCTTCTCCTCATCCACTAAGGTCTCCTGAAGGAAAATTATGTCCTTCTTAGAAGTACTCAAAATTATTCAAAGCGAAGGCAGTTTTGGGGAGCCTCCAACCCCTTTGATATTTAGGGACAAGAGGATCATGATTTAGCCCTCACAAGGGCTTTCATGCCTCTAAGCGCCCCTAAATCTTGAGTGGAATTTGAGAGTTGTTCAACAACTGTAGTCTGTCCAGTTTTCTTGTGCACACTTTGGGTCTTAATGGGAGATAGTTCCAACCCCAGGCCCCTAGACCAGGCTAAGGTTTTCCCCTTTTGATCTCCCTTACCACTAGAGGAGAATTCTGGAACACTGGAGGGTAAAGTTTGATGTAGATCCCGACCCCAATAGATAGGAATAGTGCTATTAGAATCTCCAGGTGACAGATTCATAGAATCTATGATTGTGTCCAGACTTGGGACATAATCAGAAGACTGTTGAGGCAAGAAAGAACTATCCAAGCCTAACAATGATTGAGAAGATTCTGGCGAAGGGATGTCTAAAATAGGAGCATGAGGGGCCAAATATTCTCTTCCTAGCTCAGAGGTTGAACCTCGTATGGTCGAAGGATCCAAATCAATACTATTTGAGTTCTCATTTACACCCTTCACCAAGACAGAGTTCCCCAAAAATTTGCACTCCCAAGCAGACAATTTAATGAACAAATTTGGGCAAAAAAACCTTAACTTATCGATCAGTGTTCACAAATCATCACCCAACGCAACAACTTTGCTTCTTGAAGTGAAGCCTCCCTGTGCATCAGGTTCCTCTTCACTCATATAGGCATCTAGGGTAGGGTGTTCCTGATAGTCCTCAACATCACCATCAATGTCTCTGACATAACAGTCTCTTCTCAAATGACCAGTGTGTCGATAGAGTGTGCACTGAAAGGGAATTCCTTAGTAGTCCAGACTCTAGACCATAACTTGATCATGCCATTCCACTTCCAGAGAATCCATTAAACTAGTTGTAACATCTATCTCCACTAATACTCTCACCAATCTTTTATCTGTAGACTTTAACCTAGCTTCATCCACTTTCAGAAAGCGACCAAGAAGGTTTCCAATCGTAGTTAATGTTGTTATGTTCCACATGTTCAATGGGAGTCCTGGGAGAAGAACCCAGGCATGCCGATGACTAAAATAGTCTGTGGCTGGATCAAATCCCATCCTCCATCTTTTCAACATCAAACTGCCCCCTTCATAGTCCCATAAACTCTTTAGTATGAGCTCAACATCTTCAGGAGATTTAAACACTAGGCCAAACCACCCAAAGGGAAGTGTTAGATACTCAAGAACATAGCCACAAAGATGAAACAAGTGGCAGTTCATCCACTCCGAGAAAGAAGTAGTGCATCTAGCCTTATAGGCAAAACGCTCGACTAAATCACACAAAGAGAGTTGGCATGTTTCCTCCATCCCTACATCTATTCTGATAACTAGATGCCTTCTCTGCCTCTTCGGCTTCCACACCTTTACTACTTTTTATGTGCGAGGGTCCTTTACCTTCAGTGATTCTCAGTGTGTGTTCTAGGTAGTGGAAACGTTCTTTGGGGGTACTTTGGAGTAGCTAGAACCATTCTTTGTATATAGAACCGTTGTCGAAACCCTCTGGATCAGCCCTGGACTCTCGCCAAGAGCAAGACCATTATGGTATATAGTCTTACCAGAATCAGAAGGAGAGGACTTCGACACCCTGAAGTGATCTGCCAATGGAGGCAGATGTGTCTTTAATTCATGAACAAAAGAGTCATTTATGTTCCCTCCACCACCTAACTTGCAACTCATCTCATCGACAGTTTTGAAAAGGTCAGCCTGCTCCCATTCTGCCTCGTCTGCTGCGCCCATTAGCGCACTAACCTCTAGTGCCACAACTCCAGACTGTCCCCCAAATCAACATTTAATAGCTAGGACAAGATTATTTAGGAAGCCAAGGATCAAGGCTCTGGTTACAATGCTTAAAGAAAATGAGTAGTTAAGGCCATAAACAAATATCCACCACAAAACTCCCTTCGCCAGTCTGACCGAGAAATGTTGGATTCCTCCTTTCTATCGGTCTGACTAGACATCCACCAAGACCTCTAGTCAAGTTTGCAGTTACTCCGTCTAAGTCAGAACTTCAGAGAGAGTCCATAACTTCTCCTACAATACTCTTTCAGTAACTAAAAACCAGTTACTAAGAATAGAAAATTGCCATGAAGCTTCAACTACAATTTTTTTGAACGGGCCAAGTCTAATTTGCTTGAAAACATAGTGATGATGGATTTCAATGTTTTGGGATCTTGTATGATAATTTGGGTTGTTCATTCATTGTATCGTTCTTCGATTATTACATTAAAGTGTTATATTTTTTATATTTTAAGAAATATAAAACAAAACTATAAAATAGAAGAATTTGGTTG
>ML834016.1:50572-69074 GCA_009831015.1 Picea engelmannii | reverse complement strand
AAATTGACACAAGATCATGCCCGAACTATGATACTACTGAGATAAAGGATAACATGTTACATTGGCAAACTCAACAACTCATTAAATGAATCATAACAACAACACACGCATAACTAGTTAATGAGGAAAATAAGCACTTTGTTAATGGAAAATGATTTAGATGATGGAAATGAAATCAATGAATAAGAGAAGCATGAGATTTATTTCCATACCACAAATGCATAGTGGCACCTTGGCAACTTTCATTTACTCATGGTGAGAGAAACAATACTTAATTCATCAATTCAAAATTTCCTATAAATTAACGTTGGTGTTTTTTACTAATGGAAAATGAGGCTTATAACTAGTTGATCCGGGGGTTACTAATGGGTATAAGGAAATGGGGTTCACACTTAGATTTGATTTCTAGGCATTGTACAATGGCTCCAAGGCTTTAACCCGCCCTTTAATAAACATACATCTTTTAATTAAAATTCTTGTCAACTTTGAATAAAATCTAGCATCCATGACTTTGCAGCCTAACATGTCTTGCAAACAGTGAAAAATTGATATGTAAATGAGAATGAGGAATATGATTTTGTACTCAAGTTCCACCCAAATAACACCCAATGCTTGATATTGACTTCAAACAACTCTCTTGCCTACAACACTCAATGGAACAAAGTGAGAAAATAAAAATAAACTTGTAAATCATGATGTACAACACCATAGGTTTGTTCTAATAACATAAAATAACCTCTAAATATAACCACTAGTGAATTAACATGTATGGGAAAGTTCTTAGCACCCGAATCTACTGAAAAAGGAAAAAACATTGCACAATAAGCTAGAAAATGCCCCTCCAAGAAAAACACATTCATTGTCTCGTTAGCATGTTGTTATAGCACCCCAACTAGTGTGTTTTTTTCCTCAAATGGGATTTTTAAATTTGCTTGGGCCTTGATGGATCCTCCCCAAGGAAAAACACATTTCTTGTTGTCTTGCTTCACTGCTCCATTTTCCCCCATGTTGCTTTTTTTTAATGTGTTTTTTTAGTATGCCTAGGTCTATTTAGAGCCTCCCCAAGGAAAAACATATTGCTAAACTTGGTTTGGTTGTCCCCATGCTACAATTTGGCTTCTCTTACATTTTTTTTAGTTTTATTAGGGCCCAAAAAATCCCCCCCAAGTAAAAATATACTGCTGATCTTCTTGACGCACAACTGCAGCTACCCCCATGCTGCATTTTTCCCTCTAGTTTGTTTTTCTCTTGCTACAAGTTTTGGAAAGGCCTCCAAGGGAAAAATGCATCATTGAATACTTTCCTTCATCCCTGCAACTTCATCACCATTACATTTTATCATCTAGTTCATTTTTAATCTTGTGTTAACCTCAAATCGATTCCCTTAATCAATTCAGTAGTTTGCAGTATATGGTCATTTCCTTATAGATAATGATTTCTTCATTGGGGGTTTATTTCTCCATGTCACTATAAGAGTTGGCCTCTAAGTTCTATGTGGATTATAAGGATTCCCAATGCATTCTTTGGAATCTTACGACTTCCATTAATGATGTTGAGAAGTTTCATGCACCATAAGGAGAATTAGAAGATCACGTGTTGCATGGAAGATTCATCATTGATTGTGTAAGGCCTTGGGTGGGTCTGAATGAAATTTTTTTGTTTGAAGGTTTGTTGAACTCACATGCATCATTTGGGAGTCCATGAAGGTAACATGCAATGCTTGTATGTTTTGGTAAGGATCATGTTTCCTCAAATGGTCTTGAATCAACATACAATCATAAATGCCTCTTGCGATGAAACTCAATTGCTTGTGATTTTTTTGATCGATAATATTGATGTATAATCTTTTCCAGATGTTCAAAAATTAATTGCAATTCTCTGATTTGTAGCTCAGAGGAGGCTATCACATCATCTTCATTTATGTTCACATGACGATGTGCCCAACACTTTTGGGATTTCACACGTTCACCTTGTGCTCAGCCACAGACACGTCCTAACTCAACAGATCTTTCTTCCACCGGATAATCATTTGGAGTTCTTCTCAATCTCTGAATGGAGGAGGTCATCTTTATGTCCCTGAATCTGTATCAGGCAGGAACCACGTACCCTTCTTAGGGGATTTCTCTCTGGTTTTTAAGCTGGGAGAAAGACTCACATAGCTGCTATGTTCCACATCTCATACGTTTGTAAGTTGGAGGATGTCTCCCATAGCTGCATTCATCAACACTCCCTCTCAGATAGGGAGGCGTTCTCCATCAGGCCAATTTTCTCACGGAAATACTCGAATTTTGTCTTGGCAAGTAATTTAGTGAAGATATCTGCAATTTGTTCATGAGTAGAAAGATATTGTACATGAATTGTCTTCCTCTGCACCATGTCTATGATATAATGGTACTTGATTTCAATATGTTTAGATTTGTCATGAAATACTAGGTTCTTAGAGAGCTTTACACAGATCTGGTTGTCACAATGAATAATCATTGCATCCATCTCATGATCGAACAAGTCTGTCAAAAGTTTGCGAAGCCATACAGCTTCACGAACTGCCACACTCAGTGTAATGTATTCTTCCTTTGTTGTACTTAAAGCCACATAGATTTGTTTTCTGCTGCACCAGGAAACCATGGCTGATCCTAGGGTGAAGCAGCTACTTGAGGTGCTCTTTCTGTCTAATGCACTTCCTGCCCAATATACATCAACATATCCTTCCAGAATTAGGTCTACATTTGTTGCATATCTTAGGCCATAACCAATTGTGGCTTGTAAGTATCTCAATACATGTTTTGTAGCTATCCAATGTGTTTGTTTTGGTTGGCTCATAAATTGGCTAAGAACATTTACTGCATAACAAATGTCCAGTCTGGTGTTAACCAGATACATCAAGGATACAATAAGTTGTCGATAGAAATGTGGATCTATGTCTCCTGAATTAGTGTCATTCATCTTCTTTAAGTCCATCACCATTGGAGTAGGCATGGATTTACAATCTGTCATTTTGAATCTTTTGAGTATCTCCAAAGTTTATTTTCCTTGACTTAGGAAAATATCATATGATCTCTGCCATACCTCGAGTCCCAAGAAATAATGCATTTGGCCCAAATCCTTCATTTCAAATTTGGCAGTTAATGCCTACTTGCATTCAACAATGAGTCTCTCTGAACCGGTGATGAAAAGATCATCCACATATAGAACTAGAATCAAACACGCATTTCCATCAATGTGATAATATAGGTTTGGGCCTGCTGTTCTTTTGTTGAAACCCAAAGTCATCAGAAAACCATCCATTTTCTCGTACCAAGCACCCAGTGCTTGTTTTAGACTGTAGAGGGATTTCTTCAATTTGTATACATGAGATTTTTCATTGTGTATAACGAAACCTTTTGGCTGTTCAATATAGACTTGTAGAAATTTCGATACAAATTAATGTATTTCTTGCGATTCTCCTGATCTAACAATTACACCACTGTTAAATATAGAATCACTTCTACTATTATTCTTGCGGAAAATTAAACCACGATCACAACCATAATCACAAAGTGAAATATCAATAACACATAACACATAAGTTTTATCGGGAAAGCGTAAAGATAAAAACCCCACTATCATATATTATGTATATCATGAATCATGAAACAATCTCATACAAAACTCTAATCCAAGAGCTCTCAGTACAATACAATCATCTCACACTGTCATACACATATCAGCAAATACATCTGCCAATTCCTGTGTACAGACAACTTACCTTCTCTACACAATCTTTGCAATTCGAATTCTCACAATTGAATTACAATTGCCTAGTTTGCACATGCTCATAAGCATATCCACTGCATGTGTGATCAAATCACAACTGATAGCCAAATTGTCCCTTTCACCTGTTATCTCAACTGGGTCTCCACTGGATCTGGCATGCATGTAGTTAACTGTGGTGAATCTTCAGTTGCATGTGAGTTCACTGATTAACTGAATTCTCACTGGTGCATGTTTAGTTGCAACTAGTACAATTGATTTTAACTCACTTAACTACACTTATAATTCTGTTACAAATCCAACTCACTCAGTTATGAATGAAATAATAGATTAATATTTATTGTCTAATTTATTTAAGGGAAAAGTAAATTAGACAGATGTTTCTTGTTGATTTTTCAACACTCCCTCTCAACAAGAAAAGGATTATCCTTCACCCCAATCCTGTCTCTATGATATTCGAATTTGCTCCTGGTGAGCGCCTTTGTCAGAATGTCTGCATCCTGATCTTTCGTAGGAATGTATTGAAGCAAAATGATCTTCCGCTGCACACAATATCTAAGATGATGATACCAGATATCTATATGCTTAGATCTGTCATGAAACACAGGATTAATCGAGAGTTTAATACAACTCTGATTATCACAATAAATCATTGTCGGATCTAAATGAGAACCAAGCAAACCAACCAAGATATTCCTCATCCAGATAGCCTCACATGCAGCTTGGCTCGCTACCATGTATTCTGCTTCCGCTGAACTAAGTGCCACGGATCTTTGTTTCCTGCTGTACCAAGAAACAACTGTAGATTCGATACTAAATATCCCCCCTGATGTGCTCTTTCTATTCGTTGGGCTGCCTGCCCAATTTGCATCCGTGAAGCCATGCAAATTCACCTCATCCATATGTCTATACCATAATCCATACTCAGATGTTCCCTTTAGATATCTCAGGACATGCTTACCCGCCTTCCAAAAGAGTTTGGTAGGCTTAACCATCGCTTGACTTAGCTGGTTAACTGTGCAACAAATGTCTGGTCTCGTGTTCAGTAAATACGTTAGCGAACCCACTAACTGTCGATAGACAATAGCATCCACTACCTCTCCAGAAGTAGCATCCTCTTTCCTCCAGTTTCCTGGAAGAGGAGTATCCATGGGTTTGCAGTCGTCCATGTGAAACTTACTCAGTATCTCTCTTCCATACTTTCCTTGAGACACAAAAAGTTCACCATCTCGCTGCCATATTTCCAATCCAAGGAAATAATGAAGAAGGCCCAAATCCTTCATCTCGAATTCCTTTGCAAGGTCCTCCTTGCATGAGTGTATTAACTACTCATCACCAGTAAGTATTAAATCATCAACATAAAGCACAATGATCAAAAGCTTACCCTCCACCACAATTTGGTATAGGTTTGCATCCGCCTCACTTTTGGTGAAGCCCAATCCAGTGAAATAGTTGTCTATCCGAGTGTACCAAGCACGGGGTGCTTGCTTCAGCCCATATAGTTCTCTCTTTATTCTTTACACATGCGACTCTCTGTTAAAGGTCTCAAAACCTTCTAGTTGTTTAACGTACACTTCTTCCTCAATGATCCCGTTGAGGAACACAGTTTTTACATCCATCTGATGAATGCGCCAGCCCATCTGCGCTGAGAGTGCAAGGATGGATCTTATGGAAGAGTACCTTGCGATAGGTGCAAAGGTCTCATCATAATCTATCCCCTTGATCTGTGAGAATCCCCAGGCCATAACAATCATCTTACTATTTGGAAAATACACATGATAATTATGGGGTGTTTCTGTGTACCCCACAAATATTCCAACTTCAGTAGTCGGTTCCAGCTTCTTCCTGGCATCCTTGTTCACATTCACAAAAACAGATGAGCCAAAATTTTTTAAATGAGAAACATCAGGTTTCTTACCAGAGAAGCTTCTTCAGGTGTACTCATGCCAAGTACTCTATGACGACAACTGTTCTGCACATAAACCACAGTATTGCATGCTTCTTCCCACAAATGCATTGGTAGGCCCTGATCATGCAACATCGCTCGTGTTTCACCCACGATCATTCTGTTCTTTCTCTTTGCGACCCCATTTTGTTGTGGGTTATGAGGCAGTATGAGTTCTCTTCGAATTCTTTCTCTGTTGCAGAAGTCTTTGAATTCATTAGAGATGTATTCTCCACCATTATCGCTCCTTAGAGCCTTCACTTTCTTCCCCGACTGTTTCTCCACCAATGATTTAAACTCTTAGAACTTTGAGAATGTTTGATCCTTCTTATGCATGAAGAATATCCAACATTTATGAGAAAAGTCATCAACAAAAATAACATAATACTTGTGTTTTTTTGTTGAAGCAACCGAGAATGGTCCACACACATCCATGTGAATTCTCTCCAGGATCAGTGAAGCACGGTTCTCCTTTTCATGAAAGGTGGACTTTACATACTTCCCCAAGGTACACCCCTTGCACTGATCTAACTGAGCAAGTGTTCCCCTTGGAAGTCCAATAGATATTTGTTGCATGATCTTCAAGGCTCCATGATGAAGATGGCCCAATCTCCTGTGCCATAATTCGCCCTCATCCCGGCTCATCACTTTTTCTTCCTTGCCTATCATGGCACTGCAGCCATCTACCTCCAACATGTAGAGATTCTTAACTCGAATCCCTATCTTCTTGAATTGACCCATTTCTTTATGTTGCAGGTAGGATTTTCCACTGCTAAAAACAACATCATAGCCTCTGTTCTCCAACATTGTGACTGAGACTAGGTTTTTCTTCAGACCTGAAACATGCATAACATTTTTCAATTGAAATGGTTTACCTGAATCCCTTTGAAAGGTAATGGTACCAATACTAGTTGCACTGTATCGTCCATCGTCGCCCATCTCTATATGAATTCTAAGATCTTTCTCCTCCAAGTCAATGAAAGACTCTTTATCTCCGGTCATGTGGAATGAAGTGCCACTATCCAAATACCACACCGATCCCAATGCACTTGAAGCCATGCATGGATCAAAGAGAAATCAAGCTCAAATTGTGAGACAAGAGCCTCACCAATTGCAGATCCAACAACCATCTTGTTCTTATTCTTCTGTGGACAATTAGTAGCGAGATGCCCATGTTTGTGACAATGAAAACACTTCACTTTGGACAAATCCAACTTCTTGACTTTAGACTCGGATTTTGATTGGAATTTATTCCCTTTCCCTGTCCTTGCCTTGGAAGTCAAAGCACAATCCTCTTCATCATCATGCTTTGATGAAGATCCATCTCTGGTGTTCTGCCTGAACTCCTCTTGCACTAGATTCGACCATAGTCGTTCCCAATCCGACAATTTTTCCCTTCCATTGACAGAGTCTTGATAACTGTTCCAACTCTTAGGAAGCCCTAGGAGTGCCAAGCTCACCAAATCATCAACAACGACTATTATTCCCACACTTCCAAGCTCATCCTGACATTGGACAAACTTCGTGAGATATTTTGGAATGGTGTCGCCTTTCTCCATCTTGATCTTCCTGAGTTTATCTTTGAGTGCCAATTTCCTATGGTCGCTACTGTTTTGGAACAGATCCATCAAAACCTTCCACATTGCATATGGTGTGGTTTTCCCATGGAGACTTGAGACAATGTGGTCTCGTACTCCCTCCAACATAATCCTCCTCGCCTTCACCACTTTCTTTTACCATGCATCAAGATTTGCAGTGTCTGTCGCATCGGGCTTAGGAACATCATTGTCAATGTAACCCTTCAAGCCATTGTCTTCGAGCACTGCTTCCATCCTTTCCTTCCAAGCAATGTAGTTAGAGCTGCCCTCGAGTGCATACTCCAACCTCAAGCCATTGAAAGACATTTCGATCTTGAATCAGCTGTCACACCAAGAAAATCTTGCAAATTCAAATGTTATCCAACCCAAAACTCAACTACTTCAATCCCTCTTCCCTGGGAGGTTTTCACCCCACCTGAGAGTAGCCTGAGGGAAGTTCACACCCTGCCTATGTGTAGCCTGTGAACTTGCCTAGGAAGTTCGCACCCTACTTCACTGTAGGGTGAGGGAAGTTCACACCCTACTTCACTGTAGGGTGAGGGAAGTTCACACCCTGCTTCACTGTAGCCTGCGAGAATGCCAATAAAGTTCGCACCCTGCCTTTGTCTAGGTTGCAAGAATAACTGTTCCTGAAAAGGATGGTAGTTTTCAGTACTAGGGTTCGCACCCTGCTAGAGACAGGACCTGTGATAATGAAATAATGTTCTCACCTCACTTCTGTGACTCCGTGGCCTCCGTGGCTCTGATACCATGTAGAAATTTTGATACAAATTAATGTGTTTCTTGCGATTCTCCTGATCTAACAATTACACCACTGTCAAATGGCATTGTTGGCTCATTTGGAACAATATTTGTCTCCCTCTGAACTACTGAATGAGGAAGAGGTATTGTTTCACCATCTATTTCCATCCGAGCTTCTCTGGACTTCTGGAAATATACTTCTTCTTCAAAAGTAACATCTCTGCTTACTTCAATTTGTCTCTGACTTGGGATGTAGATTCAATATGCTTTTGAGGATTCATTGTATCCTACAAATGTACCCTTTATTCCTGAAGGTTCTAGTTTGGATCTATTTTCTTTGGGTACATGAAGGTACACTGGACATCCAAATATTTTGAAGTGCCCGATCTCAGGCTTCACTTTGGTGAATGCTTCTTCTGGAGTAATGTTATTCAGGATTTGATGAGGACTACAGTTTTGAACATATACTGTTGTCATACATGCTTCTGCCCATAGAGTCATGGGTAGACTCTAATCATGTATCATTTCCTTAGTTGTCTCAATGATAGTTATGTTCTTCCTTTCAACAACCCCATTTTGTTGAGGATTGTACAGAACTGTGAGCTCCTTATTGATCCCTGCTTCAATACAAAAACTGATGAATTCTTTTGAGATGTATTCTCCTCCATTGTCTAATTTCAATACTTTGATTTTTCTTTCCGTCAAGTTTTCAACCTGAGCTTTGAATTCTTGGAACTTGGAAAGGACTCCATCCTTGTTCTTCAGGAAGTAAATCCAAGTTTTCCTGGAGTGTTCATCTATGAAGAGTACATAGTACAATTACCCATTTAAGGATGCAACAGTCGTTGGCCCACATACATCTAAATGTATCAAGTCCAAGATTTCCTTGGATTTGTTGTCACTACTAGGAAAGGATCCTTTAATGTTTTTGCTAAGGGCACAACCTTTGCAAACACCTTCATGCTGGATTTGGATCTCTGGTAGACCTGTTACCATTTTCTTTAGAGATGGAAGAGATCTATAATGAATGTGAGCAAGTCTTCTATGCCATAACTCACTCAAGCTGATAGTGTCATGTGATAAGGCTTGAACCGGTTTGATGGTCAATTTATACAAGTTGTTTTCTTTGACACCAATTACTTTGGAAGAGCTGATATGAGAGTCTTTGTTGCATGCAAGGACTCTTCCTTCTGAGGAAGTAATTTTGTAGCCTTTGCCTTCAAGGGCCGAAATAGAGACAAGGTTTCTCTTGATTCCTGGTACATATATAACCTCTTCTAATTTGAGCTGCATATCTGAATCTAGTTGGAAGGTGGAAGTCCCAACACCTCTCACGTTATATCTAGCATCATCTCCAAGGAAAACATGTAGATGTGTCTCTTTCTCAATGAAGTGTGTTAGATGATTTCTAATAATGGTCATATGCCTGGAGGCACCACTGTCAATTAGCCAAGTATTATCATTGATAGGAACCATACCCGAGAGTGTTGAGATGTTGATGTCTTCATTGCTTTGGAGTTTTGTGCTGAGCTTGCTTCCCATCATGAATTTGCTCATCTTCACAAACCCTTGTCAACTAGGCTAGAAAACCTAACTGCTAGGATAGACTAGAATTTTTAGGTTTTGTTGGTCTTATGACTGCTAACAATAAGCCTTTAAATATGATATCCTTTGTGGAGCTTCTTCAATAAATTCTCAGAAATATAATTCAAAATTTTCTGCAGAATTTTGACGAAACCCTAGAAACCCTTAGGGTCAAAATTTTGAAAATGCCCGAAATTTAGATCTGAGACTTGTTGGAGGTATGCTGAAGGAGGCTATACCCTTCTATGTCATTTTCATCCCAAGCGTCCAAGTTTTGAGTGGTGAAACTTCTTTGGAAAGGAGGTCGTACATATTTTTTGGAAACCCTAGGAGGGTCGTACAGTTTATGCAAATGAGAGAGTGAAGGAGCAGGAAAATGCTTGTGCAATGGATATTCAATACCTATGCTTTGATACCATGTTGATTTTTCAATAATCTAGGTTAATCATGTAGTTCATTTAAATTTCATCATGTCTTAGCCATAAACAAGAATGTTGCAACAACCAAGATCACAAGAAGAAACACCATGCACAAGAACACACAAAGTATCCTGGGAAACCCTTCTCAACAATGGAAGAAAACCCAACCAAATCCTTTGCTATATTCTTCAAGACAAAGACGTTTCACCACCAAGAATGACTTAGCACACAAGAGGGTGCTTAAGCTCTATAAGACTAGTGCCCAAGAAGGTGTGCACCTTTTTCCAAATAGATGCGTTTGCTGAAATTTCCAAACTCATAAGATCATTCTACAATGGAGAATCATCTCTTACTTATACTAAACTTGACCAATCAACAAAGGTGTCTATTGGCTCAATAGGGCTGACCTCTCTAAGTTAAATATATTATTATTATTATTATTATAATTAATATTAATTATCTTTTACATTTGATATTAAACATATTAAGGTGGGGCCGACCTGTACCCTTTACATAACAATTAGGGTTATAGATAGGTCTAACTCTTAAACAATATATAGAAAAGGATTTGATACAACCACTACTGCTCATCCACTAGGGGCACATCCATAGGGATTTCATATCTCCGATTCACTGCATTACACAAAAGAACCAGGTCTTCACACGTTCACCTATGCTTGTACACATACACATCCACTCTACAGATATTCTTTGCCATTGCCACCGATAGGAGAATCATCTGGAGTCTTCTTTTCAACTCTGCTGCTCAGAGGAGGTTATCACATCATCTTCATTTATGTTCACATGACGATGTGCCCAACACTTTTGGGATTTCACACGTTCACCTTGTGCTCAGCCACAGGAAGGTCCTAACTCAACAAATTGATCTTCCACCGGATAATCATCTGGATTTCTTCTCACTCTCTGAATGGAGGAGGTCATCTCTACATCCCTGACTCTGTCTGAGGTAGGAACCATGTACCCATCTTAGGGGCTTTCTCTCAAGTTTGTAATTTGAGAGAAAGACTCACATAGCTACTATGTTCCACATCTCATAGGTTTGTAAGTTGGAGGATGTCTCCCATAGCTGCATTCATCAACACTCCCTCTCAACTAGGGATGCATTCTCCATCAGGCCAAGTTTCTCACGGAAATACTCAAACTTTGTCTTAGAAAGTGGTCTAGTGAAGATATCTGCAATTTGTTCATGAGTAGAAAGATACTGTACATGAACTGTCTTCCTCTGCACCATGTCTATGATATAGTGGTACTTGATTTCAATATGTTTTGATTTGTCATGAAATACTAGGTTCTCGGAGGGCTTTACACAGCTTTGGTTGTCACAATGAATAATCGTTGGATCCATCTCATGATCGAACAAGTCTGCAAAATTTTGTGAAGACATACAACTTCACGAACTGCCACACTCAGTGCAATGCATTCTACCTCTACTGTACTTAAAGCCACAAAGCTTTGTTTTCTGCTACACCAGGAAACCATGGTTGATCCTAGGGTGAAGCAGCTACTTGAGGTGCTATTTTTGTCTACTGCACTTCCTCCCCAATATGCATTGACATATCCTTCTATAATTAGGTCCACATTTGTTGCATATCTTAGGCCATAACCAATTGTGCCTTGTAAGTATCTCAATATATGTTTTGCAGCTATCCAATGTGTCTCTTTTGGTTGGATCATAAACTGACTAAGCACATTTACTGCATAACAAATGTTTGGTCTGGTGTTAACCAGATACATCAAGGATCCAATAAGTTGTCGATAGAAATGTGGATCTATGTCTCTTGAATCAATTTCGTTCATCTTCTTTAAGTCCATCACCATTGGAGTAGGCATTGATTTAAAATCTGTCATTTTGAATCTTTTGAGTATCTCCAAAGTATATTTTCCTTGACTTAGAAAAATCTCATCTGATCTCTGCCATACCTCGAGTCCAAAGAAATAATGCATACTTACTTGCTTACTTGCATTCAACAATGAGTCTCTCTGAACCGGTGATGAAAAGATCATCCACATATAGAACTAGAATCAAACACTCATTGCCATCAATGTGATAATATAGGTTTGGGTTGGCTGTGCTTTTTTTGAAACCCAAACTCATTAGGAAACCATCCATTTTCTCATACCAAGCACGTGGTGCTTGTTTTAGACCGTAGAGGGATTTCTTCAATCTTTATACATGAGATTTTTCATTGTGTATAAAGAAATATTCTGGTTGTTCAATATAGACTTCTTCCTCAATTTCACCATTGAGAAAAGAAGTCTTTACATCCATCTGATGTAGCTTCCAACCCATGGAAGCAAATATTTCAATGATAGATCAAATGGAGGTATATCTGGTTATTGGTGCAAATGTCTTGTCATAGTCGACTCCCTCTATTTGTGAGAACCCTCTGGCCCCAAATATTGATTTATATTTTTCAATGCTTCCATCAACAACATGTTTGATTTTGTAAATCCATTTGGAATTCACTACAGACTTTCCCTCTGGTCTTGGGACAACATCCCATACATCATTCTTTAGTATAGATTGGTATTCTTCAGTCATGGCATCTTGCCATACTTTCTCACCTAAGGAGTCTCCATCACAAGTAGGCTTTGAATCAATAATGTGAGTCAAGGCTGAAAGGTAGCTTGAGAATATCTTAGGCCTCTTTCTTTCTATGGTTTCTCCTTGCATGACTTTATGCCCTTCTTCTTATTCTAAAGTTTGTCAAGCCCAACGAGGTATTTTATGTCCAAATGTGACGTCTCTGGGTATATTACTTGGGGAAACCGAATCTGCTGGGGTAACTAGGTCAAATGGCGTTGTTGGCTCATCTGGAACAATATTTGTCTCCCTTTGAATTTCTGAATGAGGAGGAGGTATTGTTTCACCATCTATTTCCATCTAAGCTTCTCTAGACTTCTGGAAAGCTACTTCTTCAAAAGTAACATCTTTGCTTATTTCAATTTGTCTCTAACTTGGGATGTAGATTTGATATGCTTTTGAGGATTCACTGTATCCTACAAATGTACCCTTTCTTCCTGAAGGTTCTAGTTTGGTTCTCTTTTCTTTGGGTACATGAAGGTACACTGGACATCCAAATATTCTGAAGTGTCTAATCTCAGGCTTCACTTTGGTGAATGCTTCTTCTAGAGTAATGTTCTTCAAGATCTGATGAGGAATACAGTTTTGAACATATGTTGTTGTCATACATGCTTCTGCCCATAGAGTCATGCATAGAATCTAATCATGTATCATTGCCTTAGTTACCTCAATAATAGTTATGCTCTTCCTTTCAACAACCCCATTTTGTTGAGGATTGTACAGAACTGTGAGCTCCCTCTTGATCCCCACTTCAGTACAAAAATGATGAATTATTTTGAGATGTATTCTCCTCCATTATCTAATCTCAATACTTTGATTTTTATTCCGGTCAAGTTTTCAACCTAAGCTTTGAATTATTGGAACTTGGCAAGGACTCCATCCTTGTTCTTCAGGAAGTAAATCCAAGTTTTCCTGGAGTGATCATCTATGAAGAGTACATAGTACAAGTACCCATTTAAGGATGCAACAGTCATTGGCCCACATACATCTGAATGTATCGAGTCCAAGATTTCCTTGGATCTGTTGTCACTGCTAGGAAATGATCCTTTAACATTTTTTCCAAGGGAACAACCTTTGTAAACACCTTCATGTTGGATATGGATCTCTGGTGGAACTGTTACCATTTTATTTAGAGCTGGAAGAGCTCTATAATGAATGTGATCAAGTCTTCTATGCCATAACTCACTCAAGCTGATAGTGTCATGTGATAAGGCTTGAACTGGTTTGATGGTCAATTTATACAAGTTGTTTTCTCTGACACCAATTACTTTGGAAGAGTTGATATGAGAGTCTTTGTGCCATGCAAGGACTCTTCCTTCTGAGAAATTAATTTTGTAACCTTTGCCTTCAAGGGACGAAATAGAGACAAGGTTTCTCTTCATTCCTGGTACATCTAGAACCTCTTCTAATTTGAGTTGCATATCTAAATCTAGTTGGAAGGTGGAAGTTCCAACACCTCTCACGTTATATCTAGCATCATCTCCAAGGAAAACATGTAGATGTGTCTCTTTCTCAATGAAGTGTGTTAGATGATTTCTAATACCGGTCATGTTCCTGGAGGCACCACTGTCAATTATCCAAGTATTATCATTGATAGGAACCATACCTGAGAGTGTTGAGATGTTGATGTCTTCCTTGCTTTGGAGTTTTGTGCTGAGCTTGCTTCCCATCATGAATTTTCTCATCTTCACAAACCCTTGTCAACTAGGCTAGAAAACCTAATAGCTATGCTAGACTAGAATTTTTAGGTTTTGTTGGGCTTATGAATGCCAACAATAAGCCTTGAAATATGATAGTCTTTGTGGAGCTTCTTCAATAAATTCTCAGAAATATAATTTAGAATTTTCTATAGTATTTTGACGAAGGAGGCCGTATGCTGGGGGTACACTGAAGGAGGCCGTACTCTTCTATGTCATTTTCAGCCCAAGTGTCCAAGTTTTGAGTGGTGAAACTTCTCTAAAAAGGAGATGGTATGAATTTTTTTTAAACCCTAGGAGGGTCATACGGTTTCTGCAAATGAGAGAGTGAAGGAGATGGAAAATACTTGTGCAATGGGATGTTCAAGACCTATGCTCTGATACCATGTTGATTTTTCAATAAGCTAGGTTAAGCATGTAGTTCATTTAAATTTCATCATGTCTTAACCATAAACAAGAATGTTGCAGCAACCAAGATCACAAGAAGAAACACCGTGCACAAGAACACAAGAAGTATGCTGGGAAACCCTTCTAAACAAGGGAAGAAAACCCAACCAAATCCTTTTCTATATTCTTCAAGAGAAATAACTTTCACCACCAATAATGACTTAGCACACAAGAGGGTGCTTAAGCCCTATAAGACTAGCTCCCAAGAAAGGTGCACACCTTTTGCCAAATAGATGTGTTTGCTGAAATTTCCAAACTCATAAGAAAGAGATGATTCTACAATGGAGAATCATCTTTTACTTATAATAAACTTGACCAATCAACAAAGGTGTCTATTCGCTCAATAGGGTTGCATATTAAGGTGGGTCCAACCTATACCCTTTACATAACAATTAGGGTTACAGGTAGGTCTGACTCTTGAACAATATATAGCAAAGGATCTGATACAACCACTAGTGCTCATCCACTAGGGGCACATCCGTAGGGATGTCACAACTATGATTCATTGCATTACACAGAAGAACTAGGTCTTCACACGTTCACCACTGCTCGTCCACAGACACGTCCACTCTACAGATCTGCTTTCCCATTGCCACTAACAGGAGAATCATCTGGAGTCTTCTCGTCATCTCTACTACTCAGAGGGGGCTATCACATCATATTCATTTCTTTTCACATGACGATGTGCCCAACACTTTTGGGATTTCACACATTCACCTTGTGCTCAGCCACATGCATGTCCTAACTCAACAAATCTCTCTTCCACTGGATAATCATCTGGAGTTCTTCTCACTCTCTGATTGGAGGAAGTCATCTCTACGTCCCTAACTTTGTCTTAGGCATAAACCATGTACCCTTCTTAGGTGATTTCTCTCAGGTTTGTAAGTTGAGAGAAAGAATCACAGAGCTGCTATGTTCCACATCTCACATGTTTGTAAGCTAGAGGATGTCTCCCATAGTTTCATTCATCAACATTTGGTACTCGAGAATGCATTGTATCCATGCAATTAATGTATCCACCAACTCCAACCCATCATATCGATCAAAGCCAAAGTATTCGATGAACTCTTAGATAGAGATATGTGTGCATCTCCTTATGGAGACTTCATATAGTCTATTCTGCAACCTCTCCATGGCATCCACAGAATTTGTGTCATAAGACTTGACAATCCATTATCTTAATTCACCATCTTCAGTGGGGTTGATGTACTTCCTGCACCCCGTAACTTTATAAATGTTTTCAATGACCAATCTCTGTGCATTCTCATCCATGAGCTCATTGTATCGGTTGCCCTCATATGGATATAGTGGCGTGACCATGCACAAGGTGTCAGTTTCAAAGGACATCTACCTCTTCTTAAAATTTAACACCGCATTATTGTCAAAGGCCTAGTCAATCCCCAGTAATGTAGGATATGGATTAGACTCATCCATGATCTTGATGACTTTGAATTCAGCCTTTTCCTTCGGTCCTTCGATGTTCACTTCTACTTGCTCCAACCAACCTATGGGGTAGATATTATATTGATTGGCCAATCAGAGCTGGATGGGAGACCAAAACAACTTAGGCTTACCCATCACTTTCCAATATTTCTCGGGAAAAATGTTCACGTCGAATCCCAGATCCAACATGAATCCATCCATATTGTACCCACCGAGCTCTACTATCATCTTGAATTCCAAGCCAGTGTGATTTTTCTTGCTGACCTGACATACATCACTTTCTGGTAGTGGAGTAGATATGGTTGTCTCCTCTCCTTGTTATTTCATGCAAGTAGCTAAAATTTGGGTCAACTAAATTGCATCTTCTGGACTTACTTGTATCTAACAACAATGTATGAAGATATTGACTTGATATTTAGATTCTTCCATGCGACCTAAGTTGTACAAGGCTTCTATGCACACTGTGCGTTGCAAATCCTCCTAACGTTGTTCTTCATATACCTTTTTCTCAACGTGTCACAACATAGTTTGTTTGCATGCTTCTTCTATCGATATTTGGGTCGCACATTGTATTTCGTTGTGCATGCGAGCCTCCTCCAAAGATATTTGCATCAAGTTTTGGAAATTCTCGTATGCGCTAGCTTCATCCAGTGACCTCTGCATCACCCATTGTATCTCTTCATGGATCTGAGCTTCTTCTAGTGACTTTTGTCTCGCCCTTTACACTTCCTCCTGGATCTGTGCCTCTTCAAGAGACCTCTGAGTCACGCATTGCAGCTCCTTGCACACTCTTTCTTCTTCAAGTGCTTTCTGTGCATTGTGCAGAAACTACTTCTACTGAGCAACGTCAAACTTTGGAGGGGGGTGAAGATCCTTCCTAATCTTCCCTTCCAATTTTTGACCTGATCCTTCACCATGCTCAAAGTCTGCACGTATCTTTGCCCCTCCGCGGGTTACAACCTGGATGTCAACGTACTCATTCTTATTCTTGATTTTTCTCGGCTCAACATGCACCATGTTATAGTTGGTCTTCTTGTCCTCCCACTTCTTCAGTAAGTCAGGACAACCCTTGCTTACATGTTCAATACTATAACAATATGCGTAGAGCACGCATGGCTTGGTGCAAAATCATGAGATATGACTAATCTCACCGTAATTAATACATTTGGGGTCTAGATCCTCTGCCATATTCGTGGTCACGACCATTCCCATATACACCTCAGGGTCCTCCTTGATATCCACCTCTGTCTACACCATTGTGCTCACGACCCTTTTTATCCTTCTGCACCCGGAATGTATCACAGATGTTATCTTGCATTAACTGGAGGGAGCGAAAACTATTGACATCATGGCCAAAAAATTTACAGAACTCATACAATGTGGTGTGAGTTGTTGTTTTGTATTTTTGCAATGTGGGACAACGAGGTGGAACATGGCCCCATTTCTTTCATATTTCATAGCATTCAGACTGTCCAGATGGAAATGGACTTGGCACTCCTATCACCACATAATTTGGAAGGAAAGGACACTCGTCTCGGATATGCCCCTCAGAACGACATGTAGTACACCATACGTGCTCGTGCATGACTTTAGTCTTGGCCATATCTTGCAGTTCTATCGTTAGGTTGGCCAATTGTGACTAAACTTGTTCCAACTCGACCAATGTCTCTATGCCTCCAAGTGTATCTTCCAAGCGCATCATGATCTCGACTGCCTTTGCCTGAGTCGTCACCTTTTGTTGGGTGAGTGGGACTCGAATATGGGGGAGTAACCTCGCAATGAACCATTCTTTGTGATGCACATCTTGGATTTGGAACGTTAGCCTATCCAGCAAAATTTTGAACTATTAGTCATAGTCCCAAACAATTTATCCTTCCTTCTGTTTGATCTCTTTGATTTCAGTAATGCATTGGGATTCTGACTTAGGCTTTTGAAACTCCCTAAGAAGATCATGCTTAATCTTGGCCAGGGTCCTTTCCTGTCCCATTGGCATAGTAGCCTTGTATTTCATGTACCACATCAATGCTCTATCCTTGAATGTAGCCTCTAGTTGTGCGATCTTAGCCACATCGTTTGTAACTCTCTTTACCGACCAAATTGCTTCATAGATGAACTAGTGTTTCTTTGCATCGTCGTTACCCTTTCCATGGAACATGGGAAACCTCAGTGTAATTTATTGATTCTCCATCTTCGAACTGGATTTAGTTCCTCTTCTTTGACTGCTATTGGCTAGAACTTTCCACACCATCGTTTGAAATACTGAGAGGGGGGGG
>ML834016.1:39374-50472 GCA_009831015.1 Picea engelmannii | reverse complement strand
AAAGTGTGGACTCTCATTCAAAGGTTGCAGCAGGATTCCATTGCATCAGATACATTTACATGGAAAAATGATTCACTATGGTACAAAGATCGCTTATATTTATGTAAGAACTCCCAACTCAAACAAAAGGTACTATTGGAATTACGCACCTCTCCAGTAGGAAGGCACTCAGGATTTTTGAAAACCTACCATAGAGTCAACAAGGATTTTTTTTGGGATGGCCTTAAAACTGATGTTCAAAGGTTTGTGGCAGAATGTTTGGTTTACCAACAAAATAAAGTGGAAACAATTAAGACCCCAGGTCTTTTACAACCATTATCCATCCCAAGTCAACGCTGGGAGGAGGTATCCATGGATTTCATCACGGGGTTACCAAAGTATGAAGGAAAGAGTGTAATCATGGTGATTGTTGATAGACTGACCAAGTACGCACACTTTTGTGCACTCTCTCATCCCTTCAAAGCTAGTACAGTTGCCACCGCATTCATGGAGACAGTTCAAAAGCTACATGGCAGCCCAAAGATTATTGTAAGTGACAGAGATCCCATCTTCACTGGACATTTTCGGACATAATTATTTTCTTGTTTGGGTACTCAATTGGCTCATAGCTCATCCTATCATCCTCAATCTAATGGACAAACCGATATAGTGAACACATGTCTGGAAGGCTACCTTCGTTGCTTTGTCCCTGATAAACAAACACAATGGTTCAAATGGTTACCCTTGACAGAATGGTGGTATAACACTCCCTTTCATACTGCAAAAAAAATGACACCATTTATGGCACTTTATGGATACCACCCTCCTTCCATCACTTCTTCTCTAAAATAAAAATCTAAGGTTCAAGCAGTGGAAGATCACATTGATAATCAACAACAAGTTCTCCAAATCTTAAAGGACAACCTGACCATGGCATAGAATAGCATGAAACAACAAGTAGATCAACATCATAGTGAAAGAAGTTTTGAAGTAGGGGATTGATTGTTGTTAAGACTACAACCATACAAACAGATGTCCCTCAAGCAAGCCAAGAAGGATAATAAATTATCACCAAAGTACTATGGCCCTTATAAGGTGTTGCAAAAGATTGGTACAATGGCATACAAATTGGAGCTCCCTGCATCTTCACAAGTACACCCAGTTTTCCATGTTTCATGCTTAAAGAAGGTTATAGGTGACAAGATCCCAGTTCAAACTATATTGCCGAAACTTGATGAGGAAGGAAAAATCATATTGGATCTTGAAGCCATCACTGACACAAGAATTCGCTACCTGAGGAATAGATCCATTTCAGAGTATCTCATTAAATGGAGGAAACTACCAGCTGAAGATTCCACTTGGGAAGATGAGTCTTTTATACATAAGCATCTAGAGTTACTCAAGTGTTGCGGACAACACTTGTCTCAAGGGGAGGGGCATGTTAAGCCCTAATATTGGCTCATTACCCCTTAATCGGGGCATATTATATTAGTAATGTTATTTTATTTATGTCAGCTTTAGGCCATTAGTTATAATTATACCTCTTAGTCTCCTATATATACCAAGGAGACATTTTCATTTTGAATCATCTTTTACTTGAACATTTAAGTGGGGTAAAAGGAGGTTTCCCCCTCGAAGAGGCTTATTATATGAAATTATCTCTTTTTCAAGGCATTGAGTACTTTTTCTGAGGTTTTTCTATGCTATATTGATATTTGGTTCTTAACACCATGCACATCATTCTTATCTCCACAAACAACATCTTGATCCAAAGTGGAATCTCTTCTAACATTCTCTTCCTTGGACCTTCTTCAAAATTTCTTTCAGCCTCGCTGAAAGAATTGCTATATTCTACACCAAAATCTATAATGCATCCTTCCTTCACTTGAGAAACCCAAAAATCAATAGCCCAAGTCCACTTGTTATCTATCACCTCAATCTATCCAACGTGGATTGATCCCAAACTATTGGCTCCAATGGAAACACAACCGAACTGATAACAACTTGCCTCTTTAACCATTCATGCAACAAACAAGGAAATTACACGAAGAAGAGCTCATGCATATCTGAGTAAAGATATCTTCCTTTCCATTCTTTTGCGTTCACCCTCAATCCTTACATCTCTCGCAAGGAAAAATCGTCTTCTTTCACTTTTTATCTAGTCTTGAATCTCCTCCTTAGAAGGATGTAACCACATTTTTTTCCTTCATCAATCTCAACAACACTTCAGGTCCTAACAATGTAACCATTTGTTGGGTGATTTTTGTCCACACTTGCACATGTCTCATCCTTCTTATCACTGGGGAGTTTTAAACCCAAGGTTTGTCCATAGTTGTCGAACAAAAACCTCAAAGTACCAACATATCAATCCTTGACCAAGGTTGAGGAAGTTCTCACTCGAGATGCAGAGAGGATCACAGAGACTGTTATCACTCCAAGAAACTCTTTAGGGTTGTAGGCTAAAGATGCTTGGTAACTTAAGAATATGGTAAATTAGGTATGCTTGGAACAATGGGATAACTTAAAAGCTAATGAAAGTGACCACTTATCATGCATTCGAATAAGACAATGCTTTTATAAATCAATAATCAAATAGCATAGTTGAACAGGGGATGAATAAAACTAGTCTAAATAACCAAATACAACAATGTGCAGGGTCATACAAGACATCAAGAAGACCTTTAATTTAAGTTCATGAGCTTAATAAGAATATGACAGTTCTTAGAAGTTGAGCTAAACTGAAATAAAGTGCAGAATAATGAAATATGAAAGAATCTGATATTGAAAACAAAAGAGGACTGTCATTCTATTATCAATAATAAAATTCTAGTACAATAGCCAGAAAATGTCTTCCAGATTGAACCCCTAGTTCATCTTATGTCTTCATCTTTATAGCTTTACAATATAGTTTTCAGATCCTAAAAGAGTGGATCAAATATGCTAAAGATAAAAAGTTAAAACTAAATTACAAAAGATAAGGAATGATCCTCAAAATGAGGTCAATTCCACATTTCATGGTCTTCAGATGATGTAGAATCCTTATGCAGTGCATATAAGCCTTCCAAGGTTGTTTGATGACTCTTTGAGGAAGATGAAATTCAAATTTGCTGAGTTGTGAAAAAACCCCAATTTGTTGCCACTAAAATAGGTACCAAAACTAGCTTGAATACCTCTTCTAATCCTTATACATCAAAAATGGATCTTGAATCTAACTTTATAATTCAACATCTATCCACTAAAAGAGTTTTCAAGTGATTAAGATTAGTAAAACTTCGATCTGGGCAAAATTTCACCAAATCTAGCCAGTGACAGGTTTTGGTAGTTAACACTAGTAAAAACTAGGTGTCTTAACCACCGAAAGCTCTTCTTTCGGTGGTTAACGAACACTTTTCAGGTCCGCCTAAACCACCAAAAGCTAAGATTTTTCCAAAACTTCAAAACTGCAAAAATTGATTACCTTGTTGATTCGCTGAATGTTCAAGGTCTCTTTGGTGATGCCCCTGAATTTCACAATGGTGAACAACTCATGTCTTTTCTTGAAATCTCCTTGACTTGATGCACAAAAAGAAAAGTAGGAGAAGGAGAGAAGAGAAGTATGCATTTTGTTTTGAAAAGAGTATAAGAATTGAATTTTTGGATGTTGGAGTTTTGTTCTCGAACAGTCAAACATGTATATGTTTGTGCTCAGGTGTTTCCTGCCCAAATTTTTCACTCTCTTTCTGAATCCTTGCCTAGATGTAGTCATGTTTCTCTTTAGGACTTTGAGAAAGAATCTCTGAAGCTTCCTTCACTTCTTCTTCTGTAATCCACCTGTCAAGGTCTTGTCCTACTATCCTCATTATAGATTTTATCTCAGGGTCTCTTTTTGCATCATTCTTTTCTTGAAATGCACGACTCCATTTCTTAGTGTGCTTCCAAGATTATTTTTTCAATTGGTTTACAAATTTTTCAGGCTTCCCACTACTAATAACAACAATCTGATGCAAAGCTTTACACTGATATGGAAAATGGTTATTTGACTCAGATCTCTGTGTATCAGGTGCCCAAAATGTTTTCATGTGGTTTGCACAAACCCTAAACAATTCACCCCTATACTTTTGGATTGGAAATGATAATGTCTTGGCCTACATTGAAGATCACACAAGACGCATTGCTCATATGCCCTTACACTTTAAACTAGATCTAGAAATTGACCTCACCATGGCTAAACCTATGAGTTAAAATCACATATCTCTCGACTCTGATATGAATTTGAAGAATAAATAAGGAACAACAACAATTTCCCATGAACGCTGAACTGACCCAGATGAGATGCCATAACTTGCTCGAACATTTTTACACAGAAAAAACTGAATGTGTAACTAGTCTTTTAGCATAGGAATCAAAAATGCCATTTGAGTTCTTACGCATCCTCCTCATCTGCAAATTCAAAAATGTAAGGCATATCCACTTGATGATACGTTTAAAACCTGCAAACAATTTACCTAGGCGTTCTTTGAAATGATCCTCCATTGAATATGGTCTAGTTCCTTTCTATTTCCGGGATATATGGTTGTATGTTTGCAAATCTATCAACTTGATGTAGCTGGTGTGATCTACACTATTTACTTGAAGAACGAAAAATCCTGAGAGCAGATCCAGTTATTCAGGAGTAATAGCATTTTAACTAGATCTAGTAGTCGGCCTTTAAAACCCCATATCTACCATACTTGCATAGCTATAATATTTGGCACATTCACCTATGCATAAAGATTCCAACCATGATGATCTGAACTTTCCCTTTGACAACTGTAGTTTCAACTTGGACATTTGGTGTTAGAGCTGGGCTTTGTATGGTTTATGTGTTGAATGCGCTTGACATTTGGACCCAAAATTTGGCTTGACTCATGCTTGATGCGCTAGGCTTGATGTATTGCATGGCTTGATTTAAGATAGACTAGGCTCACCTAGGCACAAACCACTATTGCTTTTGGGGAATTTTTTGAAATAAAAATATGGATTTTTTGAAATTATAAAAGACATAAAAGTTATGAAATGACTTTTGTTTTTTGTATCTTGTATTGCTGGTCCAACGACATAAAAACAAAGGATTTTTTAACAAAGTAATCAATAAAGAGCTTGATGAACACTATGGAGTTTAAGATACTGGCAAAGAAACTGGAGAAAATGATAAATCAATTGAAGGGTGATGGAAATACTCATCAAAATACCAGTGAGTTTTTTATCGCTAACAACTAGCTCCAACTGGGATGGATACCTCCCTGTGAGGTTTCCAAGAACCCAGTAGTTCCATTCTCCTTCAGCATTGGGCATGGAGTCATCTGGCCTGTGCAACTGTTCCTCTGCAAACCTGCAGCCTGCCTGTAGCTTGCCCTGCTTATACATAAACTCAACAATTGAAAAAGATCTAGCTGCTCGTATGGAAAGCTTATTCTTCTTCCTACTCCTACACTAACCAGTAGAGGCAGATTGATAAAGTAAAATCGAATTTCCAATGCAGCCATATCAGAAACTGATTTACTGCTAACATCCTTGATCTTGACCCGAACAATATAGGAAACCATAACATACAAGAATGTAATTTGAAAGGATGACAGAGCCCACTTTCATCTGACAAAAGTATTTGAACATTTATGCTTCTTATAGAATCCAAATGGTCAGTAATAGGGTCTTTAAAATCATTAAAGAATAACTCTTTGAGCTATTGGTCCAACAGACTGTGTTGTAGCCATTGATTGCTAGCATTGGTCTCAATGTTGAATGTAAATTGTTCTTCTTCTGTCGAGGAAGAATGAAAGCTCAACTGTTGATCTAAACTTTTCAGCACACTATCTCCCTCTTTGTATTTGCTGCAATTCCCCTTTGTCTGCAGAACTGAAAACTGAGGGTTGCCTTCATCATCTACTATAGATTCAATAATTTCACTTGTTGATTTGTCAATCTTCTCATCACCTTTTTCTTCATATTTGCTGCAAACTTCCAGTCCCTGCAAATTTTGAAACTGTAGGCTGCTCTCATCATTTATTGCAGGTATGAAATTGTTACTTGCTGATATGTCGATTCTTCTTGCTGATGTATATATTTTCTCTTTGACCCCAAAACCTTCAAAAGAGATATGATGATTTTCATGAATATCTAAAGAAGTAGATACATCTGATATAATGTCAGATGTTTCTATGTTATTACAATCATTCAATACCTCTTGATCTTGGTGACAACCATCTTTAATAGACGTGTTCAATACAATGTCAAAAACATCATCATGGTTGTCAAAATGTGGATCAACAAACTCTTGATCATGATTAGATATGTCTTTTGCTACAACAAAGTCTTCTTGAACATTTGGATTTTTATTCAACAAATTGAACTCATGACAACATTCAGGAAATAGAAAGTCGGCTGAAAATATGCCTTTACAAAACACATGGAAGGCAACATGAAAATCAGCTAAAGAGCTGATACTAGCAATAGGCAGAGACCGGTACCAATCATGAGCAATCCCTTCTAATGAAAAACATAATAGCCGGATCTGAACATCCTCATGCACTACTTGCAACCGATGCATATAATCATGAAAGTCCAACAAATGTTCAGCTGGCACTTCCCACTCTTCTCCTTGAAAAATGGGAAGACTGTTCTCCCATTCATCTCTAGTAGGTACTGGATTAGGAAAACCAAAAATACTTGAAAAATCACAGAATGCATACCTCTTTGTTAAGATCTGGTTCATTTCATACCAGTGGAGTCACCAACGATTTTCTGAACAATGGAGTTGCCACTGAATCGTCCTTCATGGAGTCGCCAGATAGATGATTACAACCACATGATGTCTAGGCTTTGTCTATCATCAAAGTTGGATCTATGTCGTCTCCCAAGGAAGTTGAGCTTCGATCTCCTCTCCTCGGCAACGACGCCAATTTGTTATCACTCTAAGAAACTCTTTAGGGTTGTAGGCTAAAGATGCCTTGTAACTTAAGAATATGGTAAATTAGGTATGCTTGGAACAATGGGATAACTCAAAAGCTAATGAAAGTGACCACTTATCATGCATTCGAATAAGATAGTGCTTTTAGAAATCAATAATCAGACAGCATAGTTGAACAGGGGATGAATAAAACTAGTCTAGATAACCAAATACAACGATGTGCATGGTCATACAAGACAACAAGAAGACCTTTAATTCAAGTTCATGAGCTTAATAAGAAGATGACAGTTCTTAGAAGTTGAGCTAAACTGAAATAAAGTGCAGAATAATGAAATATGAAAGAATCTGATATTGAAAACAAAAGAAGATTGTGATTCTATTATCAATAATAAAAGTCTAGTACAATAGCTAGAAAATGTCTCCCAAATTGAACCCCTAGTTCATCTTCTGTCTTCAACTTTATAGCTTTACAATACAGTTTTCAGATCCTAAAAGAGTGGATCAGATATGCTAAAGATAGAAAGTTAAAACTAAATTACAAAAGATAAGGAAAGATCCTCAAAATGAGGTCAATTCCACATTTCATGGTCTTCAGATGATGTAGAATCCCTGTGCGGTGCATATAAGCCTTCCAAGGTTGTTTGATGACTCTTTGAGGAAGATGAAATTCGAATTTGCTTTGTTGTGAAAAAACCCCAATTTGTTGCCACTAAAATAGGTACCAAAACTAGCTTGAATACCTCTTCTAATCCTTATACATCAAAAATGGATCTTGAATTTGACTTTATAATTCAACATCTATCCACTAAAAGAGTTTTCAAGTGATTCAGATTAGTAAAACTTCGATCTGGGCAAAATTTCACCAAATCTGGCCAGTGACAGGTTTCGGTAGTTAACACCAGTAAAAACTGGGTGTCTTAACCATCAAAATCTCTTCTTTCGGTGGTTAATGAACACTTTTTAGGTCTACCTAAACCACCGAAAGCTAAGCCTTGTCCAAAACTTCAAAACTGCAAAAAATTGATTACCTTGTTGATTTGTTGAATGTTCAAGGTCTCTTTGGTGATGCCCATGAATGTCACAATGGTGAACAACTCATGTCTTTTCTTGAAATCTCCTTGACCTGATGCACAAAGAAGAAAAGTAGGAGAAGGAAAGAAGAGAAGTATGCATTTTGTTTTGAAAAGAGTATAATAATTGAATTTATGGATGTTGGAGTTTTGTTCTCGAACAATCAAACATGTATATGTTTGTGCCCAGCTATTTCCTGCCCAAATTTTTCACTCTCTTTCTGAATCCTTGCCTAGATGTAGTCATGTTGCTCTTTAGGACTTCGAGAAAGAATCTCTGAAGCTTCCTTCACTTCTTCTTCTGTAATCCACCTGTCAAGGTCTTGTCCTACAATCCTCATTATAGCTTTTATCTCAGGGTCTCTTTCTGCATCATACTTTTCTTGAAATGCACAACTCCATTTCTTAGTGTGCTTCCAAGTTTCTTTTTTCAATTGCTTTACAAATTTGTCAGGATTCCCACCACTAATAATAGTCTAATGCAAAGATTTACACTGATCTGGAAAATGGTTATTTGACTCAGATATCTGCGTATCGGGTGCCCAAAATGTTGTCTTGTGGTTTGCACAAACCCCAAACAATTCACCCCTGTACTTCTGGATGGGAAACGATAATGTCTTGGCGTGCATTGAAGATCACATAGGACGCATTTCTCATATGCCCTTACACTTTAAACTAGATCTAGCAGTTGGCCTCACCGTGGCTAAACCTATGAGTTAAAATCACAGATCTCTCGACTCTGATATGAATTTGAAGAATAAATAAGGAACGACAACAGTTTCCCATGAATGCTAAACTGACCCGGGTGAGATGCCATAACTTGCTCGAACATTTTTACACAGAAAAAACTGAATGTGTAAACAGTCTTTTAGTGTAGGAAGCAACAATGCCATTTGAGTTCTTACGCATCCTCCTCATCTGCAAATTCAAAAACGTAAGTCATATCCACTTGATGATACGTTTAAAACCTGCAAACAATTTACCTAGGCGTTCTTTGAAATGGTCCTCCATTGAATATGGTCTAGTTCCTTTCTATTTCTGGGATATATGGCTGTATGTTTGCAAATCTATCAACTTGATGTAGCTGGTGTGATCTACACTATTTACTTGAAGAACGAAAAATCCTGAGAGTAGATCCAGTTATTCAGGAGTAATAGCGTTTTAACTAGATCTAGTAGTTGGCCTTTAAAACCCCATATCTACCATACCTGCAGAGCTGTAATATTTGGCACATTCACCTGCGCATAAAGATTCCAACCATGATGATCTGAACTTTCCCTTTGACAACTGTAATTTCATCTTGGGCATTTGGTGTTAGAGCTGGGCTTTGTATGGTTTATGTGTTGAATGCGCTTGACATTTGGACCCAAAATTTGTCTTGACTCATGCTTGATGCACTAGGCTTGATGTATTGCATGGCTTGGTTTAAGATAGACTAGGCTCACCTAGGCACACACCACTATTGATTTTGGGGAATTTTTTGAAATAAAAATATGGATTTTATTAAATTATAAAAGACATAAAAGTTATGAAATGACTTCTATTTTTTGTATCTTGTATTGCAGGTCCAACGACATAAAAACAAAGGATTTTTGAACAAAGTAATCAAGCAGGATCTTGATGAACACTATGGTGTTTAAGATACTGGCAAAGAAACTGGAGAAAACGATAAATCATTTGAAGGGTGATGGAAATACTCATCAAAATACCAGTGTGTTTTTGATAGCTAATAGAGACCATAAGATATTGTGACATGGATGAATGTTTAAACACACAAAAATTCACTACAATTGGCATCCATGTAACTCATGTTTGATAGACTATTAGAACTAAGAATTAAAACAATACACACATGTTCAACTTATACATAGTAGACAAAGAATAAATCAGAATTGTCATATCTTTTTTACTGGGAGCATTCCATCATATCAGAGATATACATTGCGCAGGATAGACACATATGACAACCATAGAACTTCATATATTTGCCATATAAAACCTCAGAGTTACAACATGTTGTGCCATGCGCCTTGACTCAAAACTCAGACATATCATAGACATAGGATTATATTCAAAGCATTACAATATTACAACAAGCTCAGAGTGAGCTCAATACTGGAGACTCAATAGAATCACTAAAACCCCTGACTAGCTAGCTCTATTTTTTTATGTTAGAGCTTCATTTTATAACTTTCTCTGTTGGGGAGAGTTGTCTCTTACTGCTTTGCTCCACTTGTTTTTCTGATAAAACTTCCTTGCACGCTTTTGGTGTCTGCCAACGCTCCACGTAGACTTCCTACATCAAGGGTAACCTTGACTACCTAGCTAGCTCATTCTCTGGTTGTCCCATGTCTTTGTATGTTGTTGGTAGTAATCATTCAGGGATATTTCCCAGTGATTCCTTTCCTGCTTCTGACGGACATCTTCTTTTTTTCTGGCGCAATTGAAAAAACTTGGACTGGTGTGTAGTCGATGGTATTTAATATTGATGTGATATTGAAAAAACTTGGTCCATTGTGCACTCTAGGTCGTTCCTCATGCATTTCCTTAGGTGTGCACAAAACTATGGAATGAGCGCGCACAATTTCGTTTGTGCATGCACGCAAAACTAAGCCCAAAACTTTGGGTTCCAACAGACACATATATGCAAGATGCAACTAAATAAAGGAGAAAAATAACAAGGTTTGAAAATGTAACCAATGAAAAGGAGAATATTCCACCATTATTATTGGAAACAAACCCTAATAAAAACCTCTCAAATCCCTGTCAAAGTGAAATGACCCAATTGCTAAGAACATTTCCATTTCACAAAACTAGTTAGTAATCAAGATAAGATGAAACATGATTAAACATATAACAATAGAAAGAATATACCACCAACTAAAGTACATGCATAATCAAACATTGAACAACTGAGGATAGTCCACAAGTTATTTAGAAGTTCGTTGCAACAAACCAACAAAGAACTAAAATGAAACAAAATTAGTCATATGAAAAAATAGAGAATAGTTTACTACATATGCATATGAATAATGAGAGGTGTTGAGTATTAAAGAATAGTCCACTCATTAAGAAACTCATTTTTTAATACCAAAAGTTAACACACAGTAAGGTAAGAAAAAAT
>ML834016.1:25629-38907 GCA_009831015.1 Picea engelmannii | reverse complement strand
CATGATATTTCTTTCCATACCACAAATGCATAGTGGCACCTTGGCAACTCTCATTTACTCATGGTGAGAGAAACAATACTTAATTCATCAATTCAAAATTTCCTATCAATTAACGTTGATGTTTTTTACTAATGGAAAATGAGGATTATAACTAGTTGATCTGGGGGTTACTAATGGGTATAAGGAAATGGGGTTCACACTTATCTTTGATTTCTAGGCATTGTACAATGGCTCCAAATCTTTAACCCACCCTTTAATAAACATACATCTTTTAATTAAAATTCTTGTCAACTTTGAATAAAATCTAGCATCCATGTCTTTGCAGCCTAACATGCCTTGCAAACAATGAAAAAATGATATGTAAATGAGAATGAGGAATATGATTTTGTACTCAAATTCCACCTGACTAACACCCAATGCTTGATATTGACTTCAGACAACTCTCTTGCCTACAACACTCAATGGAACAAAACGATAAAATAAAAATAAACTTGTAAATCATCATGTACAACACCATAGGTTTGTTCTAATAACATAAAATAATCTTTGAATATAAACACTAGTGAATTAATATGTATGGGAAATTTCTTAGCACCCGAATCTACTCAAAAAGGAAAAAACATTGCACAATAAGCTAGAAAATTCCCCTCCAAGAAAAACACATTCATTGTCTTGTTAGCATGTTGTTATAGCACCCCAACTAGTGTTTTTTTTTTTATCTCAAATTGGTTTTTTTAATTTTCTTGGGTCCTGATGGATCCTCCCCAAGGAAAAACACATTTCTCATTGTCTTTCTTCACAGCTCCATTTTCCCCCATGTTGCTTTTTTTAATGTGTTTTTTTAGTATGCCTAGGTCTAGGTAGAGCCTCCCTAAGGAAAAACACATTGCTAAACTTGTTTTGGGTGTCCCCATGCTACAATTTGGATTCTCTTACATTTTTGTTTTGTTTTATTAGGGCCTAAAAAATCCCCCCCAAGGAAAAATATATTGCTAATCTTCTTGACGCACTACTGCAGCTACCCCCATGCTACATTTTTCCCTCTAGTTTGTTTTTCTCTTGCTACAAGTTTTGGAAAGGCCTCCAAGGGAAAAATGCATCATTGAATACTTTCCTTCATCCCTGCAACTTCCTCACCATTACATTTTATCTTCTAGTTCATTTTTAATCTTGTGTTAACCCCAAATCGATTCCCTTAATCAATTCACTAGTTTGCAGTATATGGTCATTTCCTTATAAATAACGATTTCTTCATTGGGGGTTTATTTCTCCATGTCGCTATAAGAGTTGGCCTCTAAGTTCTATGTGGATTATAAGGATTCCCAATGCATTCTTTGGAATCCTATGAATTCCATTAATGATGTTGAGAAGTTGCATGCACCATAAGGAGAATTAGAAGATCACGTGTTGCATGGAAGATTCATCATTGATTGTGTAAGGGCTTGGGTGGGTCTGAATGAAAATTTTGTGTTTCAAGTTTTGTTGAACTCACATGCATCATTTGGGAGTCCATGAAGGTAACATGTAATGCTTGTATGTTTTGGTAAGGATCATGTTTCCTCAAATGGTCTTGAATCAACATACAATCCTAGATGCCTCTTGCATGAAACTCAATTGCTTGTGATTTGTTGGATCGATAATATCGATATATAATCTTTTCCAGATGTTGAAAAATGAATTGCAATTCTCTGATTGATGTTGGAGGCTTCTTTCTCCTTTAGAAATTCTTCCCGACAATTACATGAGGAAACATGGGTGAAAGAGTACTAAATAATTCAAAGTAAGTATGTTGTAATCCCAGGTGAGTGCTGACATGACAAACATGTTTTATGGATCATGGAAAAGTGCTTGTGGTGATGTGATAAAAATATAACATCCTAGGTGGATTGGGTTTCTTTAAAAAAATGTAATAAATTCCTTCTTTTCTTGTTTACTTTGTGAAGTTGAATGCTTACTTTCAAAAACCAACATTGCCTTAGAAAGGAGTAACATTGATAGTCAAAACAAACATGTTTTCATATCTTTCTACCACTCATATCTCCTTATTTCTAACTTTATCCATGCTTGTCACTCTCTTTTATCCACTGCATTAGATTAACATGTATCATAGTAATAGGCACGTCAATGCGAGACTTGATTATGCCTTTGCTTACAATGAAATGATTTGATATGTCACAATTCATCTATGCATTAACAACCTAAGCATGTATAATTTTAATGTTTTATGCACAAAATGAAAGTCTTGCAACTATAATAACACAATCATCGATCATCCTCAAACAAGCAAAGGAAAACACCACCATTAAGCTATCACAATATAAACAAAGGTACTTTGGTAAGGTCTTTGCGAGCAATATGGTTTTGAATTCATCACACTTTCAAGACATAAAGAAATTGTAAGATACTTAGAGATCATAAAATCCAAGGTAGTCATCCAACTAAACTAAAAGTAGAGATCAAAGAAACCATCTTGTTAGAAGCATACAAGTGCAATTCAAGTAATAGTGCTAGTCATGCAAACCAATCAAAGAAATTGAAAAAACTCAAGAAAATCGATCACATCAAAAGCTCAAGTCATAAAGAATATTAAGATATGGTAGATGAAATTTAAAAAAAAATGGAGTCCCTATCTCCTAAGGTATAGGGTTTCTTGAGGGAATCAACAAATACTCAGACATTGAGCAAAACTAAGAACCTCTAATAAAATCCACTGAGTCATGAACTGGAAGCGAAGGAAAATTATTTTGTGTTCCATGGAAATCTAATTATTGAACATAAGAAGATTAATCAAAGACTTTCCTCACAAGGGAATCAATTATCATTCTCATGAACCAACTTGAAAAATCTATCATCTATGCCAAAGAAGAAATTTGATGAGGTTTAATAACTCTAGCATGAACCAATGAACAAGGTTACAATCATGATCCTAGGACCTATTTAGTTTAGGGTAGTGAAAATTTCCACAAGCATGGAATATGATATCTCTCATGTGGTGTTCCACTATTCATAAGAATGCATAACCCCCATGGAGTCACCAAAACATCACAAACCTTTCTCTACTACCAACTAGGTGTCTATAGCCCAGGTGGAGATTTTCTACATCACCTCATAATGTTTAACTTTATTTCCTCACCTTCTCTTTTTTAATATATTGCTTCGAAATTCATGGATGGGGGGGAGAAGTAGCCCTTTATAGGTTTGATGGGGTTGTTCACCTTCTTTTGGGATTTATTAAAGATTATCCAAAACTACATATTCAAAGTATCCCCTTTCGATTTAAAACCCTGAGCTTTTTATTTTCACCTTTCTCATGACCTATTCATTTAGTGTGTGTGAATGGATTCTTCCAGTAACTTATTAGGTTGATTAAGTTGAGGTGCATGGATAATCAAGGGGTTAGTTAATTGGAAATTTTCAAGTCTTTTCACTAACTGCAACTTTTTTTTGATATCAATGATCAACAATCAAGTTCATATTTCCTTAAGCTCATACTCAATAGTGAGTTATCATTGATTTTTCAGGGAAAATATGCTAGATTCTAAGAAAGTAAATTAAAACATGAACTTCGTGAACCAATATAATAAAACACAAAAAAACAAAAGTATGAAACAAACTCACAATTGAACCAAGGAATGACAATAACTATATATGAAAACCAAGAATGAAATAAATTGACTGAAAGAAAGAATCAAAGAAAACACTAATATATGAAAGCAATTAAATCTTAATATGCACAAGCTAGACTGCCTCAAGGGAAAGCTAACTGAAATACAAATTCAAGAGTTGGTCATATTTTTTTTTGGGGGGGGGACTTGATTCTATCCATGTCTTAGAGACGATATGTTCCAAGGTCAATCTTTTCTACAACTTTATATAGTCCTAATCACCAAAACTTTATATGTTTCCCTTTTATTTCACTAGCCTTATGTTACTTGAAGTTCTCCTTTTCCTCTCATGCATTATTGTCAAGCCAATGCTTAACAAGATTCTAATCAAAATCAAATTTCTTATTTTATTTTCCCCTCTCTTCCTCCAATTTGATTAGAGCATTATTATTTTTTCAATGGATGAGAAACTATCATCACTTACTTTCTATGAGTTTCAAAGAAAGAAGAAAGATATTAGAAATTAATATTGTTTCTTTTTATTAAACTAGGAAATAAGGATAAGTCCAAAGTGTTATGTTGGGTGTAACTTGACCTACCCATGATGCATTGAAGAGTGCATTGTGCAAGTTGTGGTGGCGGTCAACCACCATTTTCTTTATAATCTTAATCAAGTTCTTATTCATGGACTCTACAACACCATTTCTATGGGGATAATAGTTAGATGAGTAAAGAAAAATAATTCCCTTGTCTAATGCAAACTCAATGATATCCAAGGATGTGAAATACAATGCATTATAAAATATTGAAATGGAATGCACACCAAAATTGGTAATGCTTTGTTTTTTAGAAACTAAAGAATTGGTGCATCATTCAAAGTGGTTAAATGGATGTCTTATGAACATTGAGTAAAATAATTGATAGCTGATATGTAAACATCCATGGATATTCCATTGGAACATCTCATCACAACAAATCTTATAATATTATGAAATCTTATACTATGCACACTAATTTTCATTAGATCCCAAATTAATTAATTACCATCTTTGCTTGAATTTATGAAAATAATTGAATACAAATGAAAGAACAGGAAAAAATATACACACCGTCCACAAAATTGTACACAAGATGTATTCTGGGAAGCCCAATATGGGAAAAAACCTAGATAGAATGTGAGGCCTACGCTCTTCTCTTTTTTATTCATTTATGGAAAGTGAGTACAAAGAAATAGGAACTCACTATGGAGTTTCCTTTGACATTGTGGCTTGAATGGATGCTACAAAAACTCTTACTCATATGTTATACTCTCAAAATACCACTCCTTGGATGCTCTCCTTCTTCTTATTTCTCCAATTATTTTTGCAAATGTGTGTATTATTGTTTAGATATATCTATTATGTGAAGGTTCAACACATTTACATGGTATCAGAGCTGATAGACTGCTAAGAAAAAGATACACCAAATGTTTTTGCAGGTACAAAAGATTGAAGACAACGAAAAGATGGATTTCCAAAAAGAATTCATTCTTACACCTTACAACTATTTTGCATGGAAGGATAAAATAGCCATACATCTTAGAAGTAGAGGGTTGTAAAGGTTAACCTTGAATACAGATACATAACCAACATCAACCATAGAAAAATCCAAGTACTTAAATTGCATGTATGAGGCACTCAGAACAATTCACAGTGTTATTTCTCCTGATCTCGTTTTTCACATATCTTCCTGTAAGAATCTCAATGAAGCCTAGACCACCTTGGAAGGGCTCTTTGGAAAACAAGATGAGATGAGGGGACACATGCTAGAGGTGGAGCTACTCACATTGGATCCAAAAATCTTCGACAATATCCAATATTTGTTTACAAAATTCAAGGATTTACTGTCGCAACTCAAAGCTTTTGGGGTTGATAAATCGAAGGAGGAGAAACAAATGGTTCTCACCATTCTCTCCAATATTGGTCCTGAATTCTCTATATTCATATCCACATTCTATTATGTCAGATTCACCTCCGGAGCCACCTAGAATATGCCTTCTCTTGAGGACTTTACTGAATCCCTGACATAAGAGAAAATCAAGATCATCAACATGGGAACAATCAAAGGCCCAAGGGTGCATGCACTCACTGTGCATGATGGCAAAAAAAAATATCATAAATCTAAAGATAAAGATAAAAGGAAATCTCAAGCACATACGAGGAAGGAAGGGTACACAAAACCCTTCACCAATGCCTCCAAATCCAAAGGGGAAAAGGGAAGAAAAGGGGAGAAATGCTTGTACTGTCATAAGGGATTCCATCCAGAATCCACATGCATGAAAAATAAAATAGATCTAATGTCTCAAATACTTCAGCAAGACAACCTTGGAGATCACATCCCCGAAGGTGCCAGGAAGAAGAAGCCAAAACATCTGAATTCCAAGGAAGTGAATTCTAGCCATGCCTTGATTTCCATCAACTCCTCTCCCGATGCTTGGATCATATATTCAGGAGCATCACATCACATGGATGCCTCAAAATCAATATATTATTCTTTGGATGCATGCAAAGGTCCTCCTATTCTGATGGGGGACAACTCTTCTGTCGAAGTCACCAACAAAGGAATAATTGAACTCACCAATGGAAGCTTCGAGAATGTACTACACCTTCCCAAACTTTCTGTCAACCTTCTCTCCATGTATCAGATGACGAATTCTGACACCAGAAATAAATTCGTATTCACACCAAATTTCGTGGACATCTACGACATGAAAACCAACTCCAGGGTTTCTACCGATGAGGTAAATCATTAGTCTAGATTGTATAGTTTTTATGAATTCATTGAACCTGATTCTGCTTTACTGCTTACTCATGCCGATGAAAGTAGTAGGATATGGAATGAAAGGTTTGGACATTTGAATTTTAGATACATACAACAACTTAGCAAGAAATTATTGGTTGATGGTCTACCAGACATCCATTTCTCCAAGGGAGTATGTGAGGGATGTGTTCTCGGAAAACACCCTCAAGAGAAATTCGACAAAGGAAAGTCTCATAGAGCTTCTGCACCTTTAGATCCGATCCAAAGTGATATTATGGGTCCTTTTCCACATCCATCCATCAGCAAAGCGAGTTTTGTTCTCATTTTTGTTGATGATTTCTCACATTTTACTTGGATGTACTTTCTCAGGCAAAAATTTGAGGTCTTTCAACACCTCAAAGATTTCAAATCCCTAGTTGAGACACAGTCTGGAAAGAAGATCAAAGTCCTACGAACTGATAACAGGGGAGTATGTAAATCATGAGATCTATAATATTTTCCATGAGGCGGGGATTCAATTGTAGCACACATTTCCCTATACTCCGTAGAAAAATGGATTTGCTGAGCGGAAAAATAGATCTCTAAAGGAGATGGCATCTTGCATGCTACATGGAAAGTCACTACCACATAGACTATGGTCCGAAGCACTTAATTGTGAAACATACATCCAAAATAGATATCCCCATAGATATGTCAAGGATAAGACCCCCTATGAGGCTTGGATCAACCTCGAATCGAAAGTGACCCACTTTCGCATTTTCGGTTCACGTGCATGGGCCTAGATTCACTCTGAAAAGATGAAGGCACTTGATCGAAAAAGCACTACATGTATTTTTGTAGGATACCCCGATGATGTGAAGGGATATAGGCTTATTGATCTTTCCTCAGATCGGCTCATCATTGAGTGAAGTTTCCAATTCGAGGAAAGTGTCTCGCATGCACCTCAACAGCCGCATAGAGACACCTTCATTCTTCCACCTGTCCGAGATGATGAGCATGCACATGCCGACTCTTCTTAATATGAGAGTTATGATTCAGAGGACTCAAATGATTTAGATTAAAAGTTAGTATAGTCTGTTGTAGGAAAATCTCCCTGCGGACAGGTAGATCACCTCTAGAGCTTGACCTTAACCCTAGACAGAAAAATGCTTATCATGGACACTGACTTTCTTCCAAATCTATCTAAACTAACACATGAGAAGGAAGGATGATAGAAGTACCTGTTATCGATGTTTGTCCCTGCACGCTCCGAGTCGCGCTCCAATCTTTTTCTCCTCGCTGAGTTCTGTGGACAAAACAAGATACGACCGCTTCCTACTCTATTGATATTAGCTTGAAAACAGATCTATCACTAAATGATAAGTTCATGTAGCATCAGACACAAACTAGAAAGAAACAGGCCAAGCGTGTCATATTAATGAGAATAACGACAACAATACTTACAATCGTAGATGTGAATGCGACAGTTTCATCAAGTCCCCTTCGTCTAACCCTTGCCTGAAAGCTCCACAATCTGGATAACAGCAGCTTCACTGATCACTCTCCTTTGGCTGACTGTCAGTTTCCTCCAAGATCATAAGTTTCATATATTCAATTCTTCCCCACTTTTTCAATCAGCTCCAACACCACTTATGAGATCATAAGTTTGGTGTGATTCTTCATTTTGCAGTCCCTTTTCACCATTAGAAAGCTTGCTTATATAGCCTTAGAGAGGCTCAACAATCTTGAGATATCCTTGGGGAAGGTGAGGATTTGCCTCCTTCAGTTGAGGATCTGCCCTATGATCATGGTTGGACTAGGGATTCGAATCCAACTTCCTTCCAAGAATGAAAAGATGCTTCCCCCATTCATTTCAACAGCTTAACAACCGCCCAGAATAGGTAGCGCTCCCTCAAAAGGGCCATCAGAGCGCTGTAGCGCTCCCTAGTAGGCTTTAGGGGGCGCCAGCACCCTCAAAATCTATAGCGCTCCCTCAAAAGTGCTAGGGAAGCGTTATAACGCTCCCTGACAGTGTAAGGGGGAGCGTCGGCGCTCCGAGATAGTGTAAGGGGGAGTGCTCCTCTCCAAAACTCAGTTTTTTGGGTGCTTTCAGATGGAAAAAGGTTAGCAAGCCTATTGACTCATTTCTCCTCTTCCAAATCAGATGTTTGAGGTGTTTCAAGCGTCTTTCTCATGTCGTTATAGGCACGACATAGGCATCATGGAAATATGCTTTCTTTGACACCTGCGACACTTGTGAGAAACATGCGATACTTGCGACCTTGTGAGAAAAATGCGACACCTGCAACATTTGTAATGACGACACTTGCGACACTATCAAAGTGAGTAATTTTGATGTGTAATAGATTTCCCCCCAAAGTATGAAGTTAGAAGATAGGAACTGATAACTGAAATACTTTGTAGACGTCCAAGCAAGGGTATAGACTCGGAGAACCTGACAAAAGCTGCACACAAACATCCAACAAACATCATGACATATTTCAAAACCCAAGGCAGACATACCTATGCTTGGGTGATCAAGACTTAGCAGGATATGGCCGCCATAAAATACACTATGGATCCATAATTGTATTGATAAAAAGGTATAGCCACCGAACATATAATGTGGATCTATACTCTGACGACTCGGATTGATTGTAGCCACGAAGAATACACAGTGGATCTACGAGATGACAAGACATAGCCACGACCAATACAAAGTGGATCTATGTAACAGTGTATGTGTTCTTTGTCCAATAGAAACTCCTTCGCAACCTGGGCAAAGCATATATCAAAGTGGTCACTCAACCCAGGGTCTTTTTACCAATCCCAATATGGTACGAATCTAACCATGCGAATAGATGTCTTGATGTCGAACATGGCAGAAACCACTTGATTACCGGTCGATGATGTAAACCGTTAACAAGTGCGAGGGAGATCACCATTAATGTCAATGATTCCCAAGGTACCCTAGTACATTCCAGCGAATGTGAATAGATGAGCTGAAGTCGAACACCCGTGGAATCATTCGATTAGAGGTCAATGATGTAAACCTACTGTCGAATGTGAGGAGGCCTGCCATTGAGGCATGCAGGTCCCAAAGTACTAACTGGTTTCTAAGTCTAATTCCCGGATAATGTGTTGAAGTCGACAGGAATAGACTCGTCGAGGGAGGGCCTTGATGTATCCCCCATCAACGACATGAAGCAGACATGGAGATGTAATTGGTAGATCAAAAGAACATGGACTGACACAGGTTTTAAGACAAGATATTTGGGGTGGTTGACTCTCGAGGCGGATACTTCCCTTGAACACTAAGGCACAACAGAAAAATGTGACGTGGACCAATACTTATGCAATGGACGTGACGACTTGCGTCAGGTGACCCAGAGGAGTGAAAGGAACTCAAAGGATTGGCTCAGTCCAGAGGTTCAGCGGATTATGATGTATATAAAGTGACAAAGTGCCATGTTCAAGGGCGACTCTAAGAAGTGCTAGATGATGTTCTCAAGAGACTGTTTGGCTTGCTCCTTTCAATTTTTTCCCCCATCTAGATAGACGAGTACCTCTTTTTGATTTAATGAGCTCGAGGAGGATAACACATGCTCGATATAACTCACCTTCGGTAAGTTCCTCTTCCTTTGTTTAACGAACTGGAAGAAGTAAGGGATCGGTCCCGTATGGGCCTGTCGATGTGTTCTTTTATGAGTCCAAAGACAGAAAAATCGAAGGTTTTTCAAGATTATAGAGTTTGGAAAAACACTTAAAAGAGAACTCTCTCAATTCCTTTTTCGTATAGTAGTCCAACGAGACCGAAAAAGGGTTAAACTATTGCTCGCAAGATGCCCTTTATGACCTTTTAACGAGTGTGAAAGGAAGCAAGATCACTCGACAATCTTTTCATATTTAGAGAGTCTGAAAAGGGTTTAAAGGAGACTCCAGGGGGTTCCTTTTTCGTATGTTCGTATCCGTATGAGTCCGAAAAAGAGATAAAAGTTTACCCGGTTGCATTCTCAGGTATTTACCAGCACGAGAAAGAACAAAGACTAAGCTCGGTATGCCCCCAGCTTGAAAGCTGGTGGATTGACTCTAGAATGATCATCAACGACTGGAGACATGCCCCCCAAGCTTCAATTCATTCACCGACTTTGAGGTTGTCACCAATTTCTGTGCTAGATGGAGAAAAAGGATACAGGTGGATAAAATGAAGGTTCAAAAACGAGTCCTAACGACAGACTCGACTCGACATCTACGAGATCTGGTGAAAGACTCAACTTGAAGGGAGAGGTAATTGTTTCATTTTTTAACGAGCTTGACACAGGAAAAGAACTATGCTCAAGGTTCCAAGTTTGATCCCCAGATTGTTGTTTCATTTTTTAATGAGCTTGCTACAGAGAAGAAAACTATGCTCAAAGCCTCTGTTTCATTTTTTTAACGAGCTTTCCACAGAGAAGAGAAACTATGCTCGTGACATGCCCCCAGCATGAAAGCTAGTGGCCTCTATTTCATCTTTTAACGAGCTTGCCACAGAGAAGAGAAACTATGCTCGTGGTTGCCCCCAACATGAAAGCTAATGGCCTCTGTTTCATTTTTTAACGAGCTTGCCACAGAGAGGAAAACTATGCTCGTGGTTTCGTCTGGATCATGTCTTCCAAGATGATAATGCTCTGGAAGGGTACCATGTCAAGGGACAAAACTCGGTCATGGCTTCCAAGAGATCTTCGTCAGATGGAAGAGAATCACTCTGGAAGGAACACATGTCAAGGGTCGTGACAGGGGTAAGGAGATCAGGCTCCAATAATCCTACCGAAGAGATCACCATGTCAACTACCAGATCCAAATCGTCGAAAGTTGAGGTCATGGGAGACAACGCCACATAATTGACATGCGGCGGGGATGATACTATCTGCATATAAGAACCACTTAGGGAGGTAACCCAGTCGGGGCCGATGAATGAAAGTTGATCAATAGTCACAATTCTTCCATCGTGAGGGAAAGATATCACACGGAAAAGAGTGGATACAAGAGCTTTCATAGCATAGACATAATCCCGCCCAAGGAGTAAAGAGAAATCCAAGGGGTCTCGGACTACCATGACATCAATAAAGACAGTTTTCCCTCCCAAAGTTACAGGAAACTGAGGAAGGATCCCTAAAGGTTGACTAGTTCTTCTGTTAAAAGCTAACAGATTATGTGTAACCGGTGCAAGCTGCGGACAACCCAAAGCGTACCAAGCGACAGAAGACAAAATACTAACAGACGCACCTTCATCTATCAGCGTTTGAGGGACGTCCCGACCATGAACCTGTACTGTAATCTGGAAAGGAATGTGGGAGGGAAGACAAGGTCCAGTTAGCACACCCCAATCAAAAAGGATGGCTTCAGTACTTGGAGGGGGTTCCACAGGAGGAGGAGGAATGCCCCCAGGCATGGTAGAGTCTGTATTAACGAGAAACACATGGGCAGTATCGGGTTTACTCTCTAGAGAGAGAGTAGGATCGACCGATGATCGGATCGGATCGACCAATGGTGGACTTGGATAGACCACATTAGCACTCTTCAGAGGAAGAGTGGGATTGATTGACAATGGGATCGGATCAACCACTTTGGCACTCTTCGGATGAAGGGTGGGGTTGACCGAGGAAGGGACTGGATTTTCCACTTTGACACTCTTTGGATGAAGGGTGGGGCTGACCAAGGAAGGGACTGGTTCAACCACTTTGACATTCCTCAACGGAGGAATGGGATCGACCGATGACGAGACTGGATCGACCACTTTGGCACTCTTTAGAGGAAGAGTGGGACTGACCGAGGAAGGAACTGGATCAGTCACTTTAGCATCCCTCTATGGATGAATGGGATCGATCGATGGTGAAACCAGATCGACCACTTTGGTGTCACACTTTTGATGAAGAGCGGGGCTGATCGATGACGGAACTGGATCAGCTACTTGGGTTCGTGGTTCAATTGAGGAGGAAACTAGATTGACCACCTGATCAATCGGACTGACTGGGGATGGAACCAGATTGACCAGTCCATCAACCAATGATGGGTCGGGGGAAAGCTTACGATAACCTTTCGGAAGTTGAAGTTTTTCCAAAAGAGAAGAAGCTTCGTCCATGCGAGGACAAATGTGAGAGTAATGATTACCTTTACATAACATGCAAGGGAACTTGACAGTTTTCTTCTTCTTACCAACCTGAAAATCACTAGTTGACGGGGTATCATCGACATGATCGACAGAGGCCGATGACGTGGAGGACCACATTTCTAAGACCTGGGTAAGACCGGGACAATCCCTCAGAAAGTGGTCACCCTTACAAAGGCTGCAAGGGAATTTGGGTTTTGGATTCTTCCGTTTAATCTTGTTGATGTCATCAACACTCCTAGTACTATTAACAGTAACTGGTTTCTTAGAGCCAACATCTGATGTTGTTGGGGTCTTGTTCCTTTTCGGGCTCTTCTTCTTCTTCTCTTTCCGTTTCTTCTTCTTCTGATCAACCTGGCTACTTGCTTTATAGCTTTCACTAGGCAAAGAAGGAGAAATGGAAGGAGACTTGATGGGAGAAGAAGGCAAAAAGTCGACGTGAGGTTGATGTGTGGGTGGTGTATTGACATCCAAAGTATTAGGTGCAACTAAAACATTGGGAGGATTTGGGAACATCGGAGTGGGGAACAACCAAACTGGTAATACAATAGTGAGTCCTGGAAGACTCAGCGTGGCAACATATGGAGGACCAAAGTTTCTGAATGAAGGAAAGGTATAAGGTTCCCTAGAAGAAGGGGTTCCTCCATTGGTACTCCCAGGATTCGATGCCATTAACACTGACTCGACCTAAGGTCCACTAAGTAAAAGAAACAGCATACGCTAATAGAATCTAAGAATCACAACCAA